>VRLP01003925.1:0-56235 GCA_009660295.1 Lophius piscatorius | reverse complement strand
AAAAAGTTCTGGATCGAGAGTAGGTTTTTTGAGGAGTGGTCTGATTATGGCGGCTTTTAGGGCAGATGGAACAAAGCCGGCCTGGAGGGATTGATTTATTACAGCGGTGATCAGGGAATTGCTTGTACGACACAGTGGATTGGGACATTTCCAGCATACTACCTTGCTGTCGGGGACGACAGCATGGTCTTAGTCTTTATATTCAAATCTTGTCAGTATCAGTAAGCCAGCTTGAGCTTCATATTATTATTATTATTATAGATTGAAATTTCCAGCAATTCAAAATGTAGTAATGATATGCAGTATACTGTTAATAATTATCTGTAGGTATGCTTTTAATTATGTCTACAAAGTTTTGTTTGAGAAGATATCATCATATGCTCAATGCTTTTTAATTTTTCTATCCATCTATTTATTGTACTACTATCGTTACTAATACTTATTGAATAATTGCACCCCATACAACCGAAGTGACATTATAAAAACATGGAATCAAGAAATATTTACAAAAAAACAGTAAAATCTGAAAACTCTAACTCTTCCTGGTTCGTTAGTTTCTTTTAATTTAAATCAAGTCGGAAATGCTCGAGAATTTATGGCCCAAAAAGTTTGGAGATAAAGCTCCACTTATTGTCAGAAATGTAGAACCAATCACTCGCAAAAATCAATCTAGTCCTCGCACTAAGGTCTATGTGGGTATAAATTGGATCAGCGGCAGACAGGGTGCACTGACTTTTTGGGGATATAATTACGTATACAAAGTATGGATGGCAAAGTTTTCACTACTAATTAAAAAAGAAAACAAAAAATCCCACTTCCACTTTTGGGAATCCTTAAGTGGAGGATAAACTTAACTAAATTAGCATGCTTTGCTGTGCTATTTGAATTGTAACCTTGAGTCGGAGCAACCTTAAATGATGAAGAAGGCTCCGTTAGGGCTTACAGAGTATTTCTGCACCTGTTTTATTAGACCATACTAAATCACAGACTGGGTCAATTTATTCTTCAATTCTGTGAATCTCACAATGGTCTATTTATTTGTTATAGCATGGTTTAAAAACAATAATAAAAAGAAATGTATTTTTTCACATACTTGCATACTAATCTAAAACTGCACCTGTTTTTGTGTTCGCAACCTGTTCTATTAAATGCTTAAGAGAGTTCCATATGAATAATGCATGATAATAATTCCCCCTGAGGTTGTTATGGAAATTCTAGACAAGGGAGTCCAAAAGAAGCATGAAAAATACGTATTCTCCTCGTATCCACTTGTTGTATGTGTGGGTTATAATGTGATCACGAATCAGGACGAGGCTATAGATTACAAAAATGGAAGACAAATGTCTGTGGCGAGGGATATGTCACCCCGCTGCTGTGATCAAGCTGTCTCCTTCTGGCAGAGATTACGAACGGCCCACATGATTGAGGATTGAGACTCAAACAATTATGTGGAGATAACGGCCTGGTTTTTTAAACTGTGGGCTGGGACCAACAATGGGACTGATAACTGTTTTTGCAGGACACCCACGTCTAAGGTATAATAATAATACGGAAAGAAATGGGTTCATCACATCCAGCCTGTCACAGCAATAAATCAAAGCTTTCTTTCTATGGATTTGTTTTTTTCTTAAATTGTTGAGCCATTGTTTTTCCAGGAGTCAAGACACATTTTGGATTAAATATCATTATTTAAGAGAGTCCAAGCAGCATAGTTAGGGACAAAACAAACAGCCATTAAAGCAAAATCAAGTGAAGCATAGTTTATTTCTGATTCCGTTATGTCAATCAAACTTCTTAATTTCCTGCTGTATATGTATTCCTTAGCCGGTTACCACGGTGGCTACAATTCCAATCATTCTGTGTTCTCCCATTCCCTTACTTCTTCCTGTCTGTCTGTGAGTGCATGTGTGTCTGTCACAAGCTTCACTCCACTTGCTCCCAACTGTACACCTGAATCAATCAACCCTGGTTTTTCTTCCACTCATCATCAGTTCAATCATAGTGGTTGATCAGTGGTGTATCAAGTTTTTTTTTTTTTTATTCTTTCTGTGTAATTCCTTGTGCCTAGGACCTGTTGGCATTCCTGCCACAGCCTCTGCCACACTCTATTGTTTGTTCACCACCTGCCTTCTCACCATACCCCTCAGCTCTTCTGCATTACTGGAAAATAAACTCAAATAAATAAATTAATAAATATTTTAACCCTCCTCCCTTGAGCTGTTTTTTTCACTTGAGTTGTTTACTCTGGTAAATATAACACAACCACTACAACCACCACCAGTGTCTTGACTGTGGGAGGGGAGATTTATCCTTAGTCCTTACAGCTTAATTTCCTTGAGAATTCCAAGCGCCAAATCCTTTCTGACAGATTAATTATCACTTATAATCTGCCGATAATCTCCATTCTTTCCCTTTTTTGTGTACTTCCTTTAATCAAAGTAATTTAACACAAGTGATTGAGTGTACGTTAGCATTCCACATGCTAAGAAATTTGAGTCTTTATTCAAAGTTTGTGAGATTATGTTTGTCCTTGAGTTCCAGAAGATTTATGGCTGCAGCTCACAGCTCGGTCCTGCTGGACTAATCCTGCTGACTGAATTGGGCAAACCCGAGCAATGCCTTGATCCTGGCACGCAAATGGCAGACAAGTGGAACTACGCTTAACTCTATTATGCTTATTATCCATCCAACAGTTTTCTGTCAACAATCTTCTGCTTATCCTGATCAGGGTTACAGAGGGCAAGACCCTACCCTAGCTGACATTGGGCAATAACATCAGTTCATCACAAGGCCGACCGATATAAGACAGACAATTATCAATACTCGCATTCACCTATAGGAGTCATCAATCCACCAATGGTGCAAAACAAATCAATCAATCAATCTTATTTATAGAGCGCCAATTCACAGCAACAGTTGTCTTAAGGTGCTTTCAAGAAAGAGCAAGTCTAGACCAAACTCTTTATATAATTATCTTACAGGGACCAAACAAATTCCTCCGCGAGCAAGCACTTGGTGACAGCGGCGAGAAAAACTGCCTTTTAACGGGCAGAAAACCTCAAGCATATCCAAGACTCAGGGTGAGCGGACTAATGCCACCACCGGTTGGGTTTGTGTGTGTGTTGGGGGGATGGAGAGGCAAGGATATCAGCTATGTTATGCAATTTATTTTGCTTCTCCAGGTTGGGCAGCGGCGGCAGCTTGGATCCCAGGTTGATAATAATAATAATATAACATTTAACAATAACTTATGGGAAAATACTATACAATTATCATATCATTTGTAATCATGATCATGGAAGATACCCTAGAAGTCTAAATCTATAGCAGCAAAGCTAAGAGCTGGCTTAGACTAGCCTTAATTATAAGCTTTATCATAATGGAAGATTTTAGCCTACTCTTAAATGTAGAGAGGGTGAGATGGTTTTGGTGCCTGACCGTTAAGGGTTTTGTCCGTGAGCAGAGGGATTTTGATATAAGATATTTGTTCTGATGCAACATCCACTGTAACAGCATCCCATGCTTTTTTTTTTTGTGTCATTTTATATCTGCTGCTGACACTACTAAATAAAAACCCCCATTTGCTAACCACCTCCTTTAGAAATATCTCCAATTACTTCTTTTTCTGCTTTTGGAATCCAGAGCTGCACTTTAAAATTTCTCTCTGGAATTTGGTTGTTGTTGTTCTCTGCAATATCAGTGGCAGTTTGGCAGGGTGTTTACCTATGGTAATTACGATGACAGGCAAGAGCTTTAAGCTTAGGTGCATAATGGGATTCACCAAGTTAAGGACACAGGTGTGAAAAAATTGGTGGTTCAGGAAAGCTTCTTGAATCTGACAAAGGTTTTCTCTTAGGAGTCTTCTTGATGATTGTATGTTACAAATAAAGGCTTCTTCTTCTACTTCTCCTTCTTAAGAAGAAATTGAAGAAAATTCATACAAAGATATTTGTCAAGATATATCACAATGAGGCCCATTGTGTCAAAGAACATAAAGAATCTTTGTGCATAAGGACCTGAACTTACATTTTACAGCATTGTTTGTGTGACTGAGTCAAAGACTACATGAGGTCATGTATACCTGGTGATGGTATGGATATGCAGGGAGCAGCAAAGGCCAGAACACTAATGGAGTATGCTTGTTCTCTGTTCCATCAGATGTAGTCAGTCACATGGTTCTGTTTTTTTATTCTCTAACATCCCAAGTTATAATGATGCATGCTTTTATTTTTGCAGTACATCTACAGTACTGTAAAAAGAAATAGTTGATCCCCTTCTGTTTCCTCCTATCTAACAAACACAAAGTACAATTATTTAGAAGGTAAATTGTATTACTGAAGCAAAACTCCCCCTGTGTGACAAATCCCCCCCCGGTAAATCTGAAAGAAATACTGAACTCAACACATCAATAACTGATTGGAGCTGTCATTTCAATTTCAGACGCAATAATATCGAAGGAGCCAAGATGGCGGCGCGTGCACAAAGCGATGCTCAGTGTCTCTCCAGTATTTGCAAATAAGTAATTATCTGCTTGATTGTAACAAGTCTGTCTAGCTTGCATCTTTTTTGAAACAACGGCAATATATATGCCATTTTCCTTATTTCATGTAATGTACTTTTATTGCTTTAAAATAGAACCATAAAAGAAAATTGATTTAAACTGGAAAAGTGTGTGCAGAACATGTAAATAACAAGATAAATAAGACCAAAAAAATAAATTACTCAGAATAAATAAAATGTTATAGTAAATCAGGCCAATAGACACAAAAATATGAGAGTATTTGAAGAATATAACCTCACTTTAGGATCAGAGATCCGTGGCACATTCTGATATAAGATACAAGATATTTCTACACATGCTTTTTAAAAGTTATCTTAATCGTGGCAGGAGACATGACATCTTTGTGCAGAGAATTCTTGCTATTGGCCTTTGACTTATTCATGATAAGTTTACAAGAGCTCTAGAGGCTGGGACTATTTCTAAACCTCATTACCAGAAGTTAGGGCTGGAACCTAGAGCCACTGGTCAGTTGAGAATTTTGCCTTCAGACTCAGCTCTTTCTTAACCACAACAGACTGATATAACACCTAGAGTTCCCCTTTCAAGCACAAAATAGTAGAAGTGTTCCAGATATGGTTTACTACCGTGTAGATCTTCTTACAAAGTCTGTGCATGTATTGCAAGAATGGTGAAATCACCACAATATAAATACATCTTATGTAACCAGTATTACTTTTGCAACATACCTTAGCAAAAAAACAATTGAAAAATCGACTAAAAACCATTCCATTATTTATGATGGCTTTCAATCACCCACATAATAGGGTACTAATTAACCTTTTCACTGTGAAGATGATTGGTTAATTGCACCCACTGGGTTGGAACACACTGTTTATCACCAGAGATGTAAAATGGGAATATGTGAGAACAGCAGCTGGCTTTACTGATGAGATTGGTGCTCATCAATCCCATCAGCCATCACTAATGTCATAGTCTGATCAAACTGAGACACATGAAGCACAGAGAAACACTTCATCTTACTGTTACGGCCAAAGCCGCGATAGCCCCGCCCCACTTTTAACGTTAATGTATATGGCTGACTCCGCAGTGTAAATTAGACTGTTCGGACGCTTTATTTTTGATGGCTCCCGCGGATGGAGGCGGTTCCTGGGCCATCGTGGAACACCTGATAGGCCAAGGACCTGCAGAACATTCAAGAGCGCCGACGGTCAGAGGTCCAGAAGAGACTGCTTCCATGAACAGTTCTACATGCGGCTGGTTACTCTGGGTTGTTGAAATTAAATTACTGAAGCGTTGAATCTGTGAGGCATTTGTGATATGCCATGCAATTATGTAATTCACCTGCCACTCTTGATCTTATATTTTATTAAAATCAACTTTATTTCACCACTACCATCCGGTGTTATGTTACTTCCCTTTTTCCCAAACGAGCTGGGTCGTAACACTTACAAAAACAAAAGACTATAAAAAATGAAGACACGGATTGACAAATGCTGCATTAAGTTCAGGGTCCGTGTGAAGTATGATCAACCCCCTGTTGGAAATGAGTTTTGGAAAAGGTCTTTTGGTTAAAGGTTACAGGATGCTCACGTTCATTGATCTGATGGCTACTGCTGGTTTGCACATAAGATAGGAGAAAAAGGAATTTAATTCATCCTAGGAGGGAACATTCCAGTCTTACAGCAGCAACAGATCACATGAGATAGAGTTCCTCAGAGTACCATCAATTTAAAAAAGAATTATACAACAAATGTACAAGAAAGATTAAAAAAAAGCATTTAAGGCCTCATCTGTCCACATTACTCAGGTATTAGTTTTCACCCATAAGGACACACGGTGACGCTGGTATCACACCTTCATTAAATCCTAAGAATAGTGCCTTATACGTTTTTTTTTCTTGAATTTTATCTTGTATACTCCCTAAGTGACATCTACTTAACAGCCCTGTGAAATTATGTGACAAGGTGTCAGTGTGTGTGGTCATGGCATGATTTCCAGAATGGTGGTTGGCACCAATGACTGAACCTGCTGATTTCAAAAAGTTATTTTTGTGGTTATCAAAGGTAAGTTTCAGGGGATTTAACAATCTTAATGATGTAATGATAAGTTATGAACTACATTTGACCTGTTTTGACCACATCTTAAACAAACTGTTACAAAACAAGTTAGGTATTGTCATAATTAGGTGTCAAGTGCGTCCGTTTGGATTTATGTATAGACACTAATATTACCATGTACTCCTTGTGCAATACTGGTGTACGGATGAACATGTCTGACGGTGAAAGGGTGACTTGATATGACTATAACATTGACATGTACAGAACTCAGTCATGAAGGGATTCCGAGACAGTATACTTCTAGGGCATCCGGGTTAAAACACCTATCCATATGCGGAACAACTAAACAGATGAACCGCTGTGACCCCTGAAGGGAACAGCCAAAAAAAGAAGATTAACTCTAACCCTGATTAATAGCAGTGGGTAGAAGCGTTAATACGCGTTAATAAGTGTCCAAACAGTTAATGCTGTTTGGACAGTATTAACCTCTAACATTGTGGATAATTGAGTTAAAGTGTTGATACCACAATGTGAAAATACGTCACAACAAGTAAAAGACCGGCATTCAAAACCTTAAGTAAAGGTATGTAAGCATTATCAGAAAAATGAATTTCAGGTTGTAAAAGTACTCGCTGTGCAACAGAATGGTCCCTCAGTGTTTTACTATCAAATACAATGTCTTGGATCGCTGCATTAATGTGTAGGACATTGCTTCTGCTACAGTGGTAGAACTAGAAAAAGCACTCAGAGGGCGCAAACCTCCGCCCAAGGCACAACACTACCCTAGGTTACAGAAAAATACATGCAGATTTCTCCATTAATCTTTGAGTACTTGCCGAGGTAATATTGAGGTAATCTTAATACAGCCTGTTTAGAGCAAGTTTGTGATCTCCAAGCAGCCTGATTTAAGCGTTGTGAAAGTAACTAGTAACTTCAGCTTTCAGACAAATGTAGCGAAGTAAAAAGTACAATATTTAACTCTGAGATGTAGTGGTGTAGAAGTACAAAGTACCACAAAATAGAAATACTAACGCTAAGTACCACAAACTTACTTAAGTAGAGCACTTGAGCAAGTGTACTTAGTTACTATCCACTACTGCCTCTACGTGACGTATTTCAGGGAGACCAGGTCGTCCCGAGGGACAGACCCTGTCATCGCGATCAGCAGCCTAAACACTGTTTCCCCAGAGTAAAACAGAGCACTGGCTTCAATTTGAATCAAATATGCTCGAAAGTCTTCTTTCAGTTGCAAAAGTTGATTTACTTCTGAATTTTTCAAGGTGAACTTTCTGAGGTGCCTGTCCTGGTGTGCTTGTGGCAAAAATTGTCAATGCTCCAGTAAAGAACAGAAGCAGTAAGAGTGTTAATGATAGCAAAACCCCATTCTGGCTTCTTGTTTTTTTCTGTGTGAGTGTTTATCCGTGTGTGGGACGAAAACCTTCAGAGACCTTACTGATGTATGATAAAAGTTGGTCCCATCAGTCACAGGTACAGCTACTCTACAAGAGGAACTTATAACTAGAATCAAATATATTTTTCCCCCCATATATTTAGTTTACGGGCCAGTATTTATATTAATCAATTCCAAACTGGTTTAATCGCACAATGCAACAGATACTGAGTGAGATCTATTTTCTTGTTCAAACGTAGCTCGCAGCTTTTACTGACTACTGCAAATTATTATACACTTTTGCTCTTAAGACCTGCTGCAGACATGATGCATAGCTAGACACCAGACTCTGTCAGCATGTTTTTGGAATCATAGGCCATTCCTCATGGAAAAAAGCCTACAGATCTGTAATAGTGGCTTCTTCCTCAAATCCCCAAATACGTTTTCCACAGTATTCAAGTGACTGATAGCCCCTCAAAATTTAATTCTTCTGAACCCAAACCTTGCTGGAATTTGAGGCATGCCAAGAATCATTGCCTTACTGGAGTTTACAATACACCCAGGCTTCAGCATGAAAGTGACAACAGGTGCAATGGAGAGGCAAAAGCATCCTAACCCCCAAAAAGGGAATGGTTGTGCAGGTCATGGCCACAATCCTCTACTTTCTACTTATCTTTCCTGACTTACTCTTCTTTAGTTTTGTGTTCTGCTGGTGGATTTGTCACTACTTGTGACATAAGTTAGTAGCTGCAGCCCATTGACGCTGCACAGGTAGTCCGGCTCCTCAAGGATTGCTTATCCCTGCGTGCAGTTTCAAGAGGGTTTGCTGTGTATCCCAGCACAGTCTCAAGAGCATGGAGGAGAAGTCAAGAGACGGGCCATTACAGGAGGAGAGCTGGACATGTCCATGGAAGGACAACAACCCAGCCGCCAGACTGGTATCTGCTCCTCAGTGTGAGGAAAACAGAAGGAGCACCGCTACATCCCTACAAAATGACCTCCACTGGGCTATTGGTGTGATATTTCTGACAAAACTGTCAGCAAAAGACTGCTTGAGGGTAGTATGAGGGCCCAATGTCCTCTACTGGGACCCGCACCAACAGCCCAGCACCGTGGAGCTCAAATGGTGCTCACCAGAGAACAGCAGAATTAGCAGGTTCTCCATTGGTGCCCCGTTCTCTTCATAAATGAGAGCATTTTCAAACTGAGGTCATGTGGCAGGCGTTCAGAGTCTTGAGATGCTGTGGAGAACGTAATGCTGCTGCATCATCATCCAGGAGGACCGGATTGGTGTTGGTTCATTGATCATCTGGGCGGACAGATCCTTGGCTGGTCTCACAGACCTCCATGGGCTAGCCAACGGTACCCTGATTGCAATTAGGTATCAGGATGAAACTCTATCAGATCTTACACAGGTCCATTGGACCCTTGGTTCCTCCTGGTCCAGGACAATTCTATGCCGAATGTGGTCAGTGTATGTAGGCAGTTCCTGGAAGAAGAAGGTATTGATGCCATTGACTGGTCTTCATGTTTGCGAACCAGAATCCACCAGGGTACCTCTGGGACATTATGTATCGCTGCAACAGACGCAGCGATACATAACGTCAACACTGACCACAGACTGCATCAGAAACCCTGATGCAGTTCTGGGAGAATATCCCCCAGTACACCATCCTCCATCTCATCAGGAGCATGCCCGCATGTTTTCAGGAGGTCCCCTTGGCATGTGGGGGTCAAACACACTCTTTGGGTCCCATTAAGAGTTGTTGTGAGGAAATGCACTCGAGTTGGATCAGTCTCTGATTTCAGTTTTTCACTTTGATTTGTGGTGTAATTTAGAATCCAGCCCTTAGAGGCTAATGATTTTGATTTCCATTGATCAGGATTGCAAAAATGTTGGTGTAAACATACTGACTACCCAGTAAAATATTAACTATTTGAGTAAAACACAAGTTATACAAGATAGATGTCTTCGATTCATATACATTGAATTCAGAGTAGATGGGACCAACTGTTGAGAAATTATGGCCCGAAAATTTCAAAAATAAAGCTCCCCCTAGTGTCGGAAATATACAACCAACCTTTTCTAAAAACACTTCATTTCATCCTCGCACTAAGGTTTATGTGGAACTGAAATTTGAAAATGAATTCTAACATATTGTTTTTCCTTCAAGTTAACATGAAGGACTGGCAGCGGCAGCAATGACAATTATATAATATCCCCGACTATGTTTATTATCCAGTATGTGTTTGATGCAGATGGACTGCTGAGTCCTGGCCTTGTGATTTTGCCCTTCTGTGCTGGGCCATGCACTTTTAGAGTGTGGTTCAGTCTCCCAAATACACAGATCTGTACACTCCTGACTGCATTGAACTGCATAATCCACATTGCTCAAATTGTATTTGGGGGTTTTTGTCTGAGGGTGGTGCAGGGTTTAATATGAACAAGGATGTTGTGTTTTGAGAAGATCCTCCATAGAAATACAAGCCACATATGGTATGTCAGTGGTTTTGTACCGATTTTTCCTCTGTGGAGCTGTTCTTCTGGGGTTTCTTAGCTGTATTGATACAAGTTAGGGTCGCTACAAGGTTCAGGTGCCTTTGTATTTCTTCTGTCTTCGGGGGTATATCATAAACCCGGCGGTGTGGGATTCAGATAACTCCCAGTTGGATGGGACCGACATCAGCTTTGGACGCCCATGACTCTGTCTCCAGTTCACTTGTTGGGCTTCTTTTAATCATTTTTTTAGGTACTACACTATACACTATACTACACACTATAGACAGACAGAACTCTAAAAGACCTGCAGTTTTGGAGATGTTCTTTTCTAAGTCACTCAGATCCTAATAGTTATTCACCATTTTTCCTGATAAACACTGTTTGTCACAATATAGTGAATTTGAGATATAACAAGGACGAAGGAAAATATCTGAAAAATCTCAATGATTTATACTGAAAGAAGTGATTTTATACACTATCCTTCTGTTAGAGAGTGTTGGGTTATGCTGCGTCATGGGTATACACAAGGCTTTAATTTAATTCACAAATAACAAGGACATTTGATTGCTTCAATACTTACCGCAGCCTGAATGTCAACTGAATTGGAGATAAGTCCTTGTTTTAAATGACACAAGACGTGAATATTTCAACAGTAAGCTGATTTAA
The DNA here is from genome assembly GCA_009660295.1 of Lophius piscatorius. NCBI lineage: Eukaryota > Metazoa > Chordata > Actinopteri > Lophiiformes > Lophiidae > Lophius > Lophius piscatorius. The sequence continues at coordinate 45,100 of VRLP01003925.1, read as the reverse complement.
ATGAGTCATCCTCCAAACACAATTCAATTATTATGTAAATGAGCATGTACGATCCAAATTTAACTCATTCGGAGTCATTTAATCAGCTTTATATTGTTTTTGGCGCTGCAGCAATGAGCTTTAGCTTCTTATTTGTTTTTCCGATGCGGGCATACGTTTGAATATTCTGCAAATAATCATTAACTGGAGAATTGGTTTATCAAGACATACAGTACATTTAGAATAGACTATTATGAAAACATTCATCATCAAATTTGAAATAGACTGCCAAGAAGGTTACACTCTTTAGGTTTGTGAAAAAGCAAAAGCATCCCTTGGTGACTCCCATCTATTCGCTGAAGGACGAGTCCTTGAGTGAACTGTGAGCACTGGCTTGCAGCACACATGAATCACAAAGCAAATTGCAACATCCCCAGCAGCTTGAGTTGACTAGACATCCATTTTGAATCCCTCATCAAAGCCAAGTTATCGGCTCACGCCCCTCAGCAAGAGTCAAATGGGAAATGGTGATGAGCTAGCATCCAGACACAATATTTATTTGTAGTGAAAAGTGTGCTCTAAATAACTTTCAATGTCAACAGACAGAAAAGATTGGGTTTTCAGGGTTTACAAGGCAATTATTATAATGGTCACATTGGTGGATTGAAAGCAAAACAGATCATAAAAGGGTTCTATTTACTTCAAAAAGTCAAAAGCGAGCTGTGACATCAATGCAGAACAAGTTTGATTTAGGATGTCCTCTAAAGAATATAATGAGATAATGAATGCTGATATTTTTGAAAATTTTAGTAGGGACACCAGTACATACTTTTCCTCCCACCTGTGTCACTATTTATTTATCAAAAATTAGACTGGGCACAAAAGCAGGAGTCAGACAGAGGAGATGTACAGCTTATTGCAAAAATTATAAAGTTGAAGGGCCAGTTATAGTTATTTTGGTAGGTAGGCTGAGGTGGCTGATGGTCAGGGTCCCTGAGGATCAGACACAACAACTTCAGAATTGTCGTAATATTTCAGGGAAACCACAAAGATGTGAAGAAGTATACCAAGAAAGATATTGCTCTCTAATTGACTAAAAATTTCAAGAGGAAGGACTACAGTGTAAATTGGAAATCTATGTTAATTTCTATAAATATCATATCTGGAATCAAATTACATCATGTTCATCATGTCACAGAGACATCCTTGATGAAAATCTGCTCCAGTGCGCCCTGGACCACAGGCTTGGGCGAAGCTTCATCTTCCAACAGGATGGCGATCCTAAGCACATCGCCAAGATAACAAAGGAGTGGCTACGGGACAACTCTGTGAATGTCCTTGAGTGGCCCAGCCAGAGCCCAGAATTGAACCTGATTGAACATACCCTGAGAGATCTGAAAATAGCTGTGCACCGAAGATCCCCATCTAACCTGATAGAGTTTGAGAGGTCCTGCAAAGAAGAATGGGAGAAACATCCCAAAATTAGGTGTGCCAAGCTCATAGCATCATACTCAAAAAGACTCAAGGCTGTAATTGGAGCAAAAAGTTCATCAACAAAATTTTGAGCAAAGGCTGTGAATACTTATGTACATGTTATATTTTCATTCTTTATTTTTAATACAATTGCAAAAATTTCAAACAAACTGTTTTTCATTTTGTCATTATGGTGTATTGTGTGTAGAATTTTGAGGAGAAAATTAATGTAATCCATTTTGCAATAAGGCTGTAACATAACAAAATGTGGATAAAGTGAAGCGCTGTGAATACTTTTCGGATGCACTGTAAATCCTCATCATCTATACAATAATCTCCAGGTGGCCGGTGATCAAAATAATACATGTCACCCACTATTCTGTCAAGGGATGAGATTCCTCTCAATAGATATATTTAGAAAGTATATTTAATTGTTATTCTGGAAAACTATTGACCAAAGCTTAGATTTACTGTGGCCATCTCCTCATGGTGGATTTGTCCCTCACAGAGGGGGAAGAGGGGGGAATGAACAAAGACATTTGTCTTTGTTCATTACAACAGAGAAGGTAAGCAAGACCTGGTTTGTGTAACCACTGAGAGATAAAATCTTGATGTCCTGCAATTTAGGTCCACCCGGTGGATTCAGCTCAGTGGGCGACGGAGGGTCACACTGTGCTACAGTGATCCCTCAACCAGGTACGAGAGATGGTGCAGGGAGGCAGTGATGTCCCGGTGTGGACAGGGGGCAGCTATAACCTACCATCCCCTGACCCATAGATGCTCGTATCGCACAGCTACCAAGGAAGTATGACTATCAGAGATTGAAGCACTCTGCACCTTGTGGCCATCCATCACCTGTGTGGACCATTACCTCTCAACTGTTTCGAGAGTCAGGTGTTGATGCTTACCTTCTTTTATGAAAAAGTTTCATACTTAGTAGTTGCTTTTTCTTGAGCTTAATGATATGATACACCATGAGTCAAAACGTAAAAAACAGTTATCAAGCAACAATATATTCAATATCTTCTTACCGATTAGTTTTTTTGAAGCAAAACATTTCTTCATATTCTTTCTGCCACTTCAGCCTGTAAACACGAACAAACACTACAGAGCCAGCGTTGGGTTGGTCCCAAACAAACTTGAAAATAAAAAAATTTATAATTGAAGCCCATTCTTCACTGAAAAAGAACTTTGTTACAAGTATCAATTTATTCAATGCTACAAAATTTTAAATAGATTGTAATAGTTGGACTCTACCAAGATTGCATGGATTTTTCATCTTTTGCAATGCATTATAAAACTAATTTATAAGAGTAATGTATTAAAAAATAACAGCGGTTAAGTACACCTTTCAAAGGTCATTTCTACAAATCCATACAAGTCGACCCACACTGAAGTAATTGCGTGCTGGAAACATGAGTTGCTTCATGTCCCTATCAGATATGTGTCCATTAACACAGCTTGACATGTGAGAGTAAGCACTTATTCTTCGCTCTGGTCCTCTGTCACTCTGCTGCGATAAAAACGGCTTCCCTCTGATTAACAGCTCAATCTGGTGTTGACTGAGAATAGGCAGAAAACTTCTTGTATTCCATTTCTATTACAACATTTGACCATGTTGAAGTTGGCTGGCTGGAAAACAGAGCCTCCATGCATCCGTCTTTCCATAAAACCTGTATAGGATCTGTCTGTTTCTAGGATCAGTTGTCTCCTCACCCAATTCACAACCTGTCAATCATATATATTTGTCAGGCTTAAATTTAATGGATTTTTCTCTGAATTTTCCTTTTTACCTCTGTTACTATGTCTTCATCAGTAAAGCTGTCTGCTGTAGATTCATCAGATAAATAATCAGCAGTGCCTCCAGGTCATATTCACGCCCTTTCCCATTAGTTACAAATGTTTTCAACATGTTGTAGACTTAACATTGAAGTTTACCGCACACCTACACACACAGACCAATACTTGATGTTCGACTCCCACCACTCACTGGAACACAAGCTTGGACTTATCAGAACCTTACACCACCGGGCTAATAACATCCCCACAAAAGCACAGGGAAAAGAGAAGGAACATACGCATATCAAAAAGGCACTGAAAACCTGCGGCTATCCCAACTGGGCTTTCATTAATTCTGGGCACTCCACAGAGGAAGAGAGGGACAGAAGCCATAGCACTGTCTTACCTCATGTGGCTGGAGTTTCACATGATACCCCGGAAGACAATCATGGCCACACTGTCCCTAATGATTCCTGACGACTCATGCCCACTCTCATTAGTTATGTGTGACCAGCTGCCAACAAAACTCTATGTATCAACACCTACTGGAGGTATAAAACCCCTGACTCTTCAGCAGCCAGTTAGAACTGGTGAAGCCTCTTGAATAAGAGGTGAAAGATCTCTAAGCCCAAACAGAAGTCCAGTTGCAACACTTTATTTATATAATTAATCAGTTGTATATTACGATTTGAATCAGACCAAATAAAAAGCTGCAGTAATATGAAAATAATGTACAATGTTTTTTCCTGAAAAACCATTACAGGGAATGACAGTGGTGGATCCAATTGTCCATCGTTTGTCGGGCAACTCTCAATCTAATGTCATGACCATGTCTCACAGTAACGTTTCTAGCCCTCTGACCACATGGAGTCCTTCGGAGGAGGCATGTGAAAATTCATCTACAGTGGGAACTCGCCCACCACAATGAAGGTGACATCAGAGGGAGTCCAGTAGTGCCGTGTAGCACTCTGGATGTGGGTGAGCTTAACCCACGTTACCATAGCCTAGAGGCGATATATAACACTGATTAATAAAGGGCACCTGTTGTCATGGCATCAATCAGTAGATGTAAAATTTATGAAGAGCCTCATGGCAGCTAACAAGACCACATGTCCAGTTTACTGTTGGTTGTAATAAACATTTAACAACATTTTACAGAACACTGTAATAAAAATGCTGTAGGAACCACAGTAGTTTACTGTGGATTGGATCAGTGATCTGCTTGAATCACTGTAGAGTAATTCACTGTGTATTACCTTAAAAAATAACAATATTCAAAGTGTTACTATGAAAATCACAGTAATAAAGTCACAAGATTTTCTCGTGCTGTTGATTTGTGAGAGTGATACAGTCACAACTGTGAAACATTAAATATTCTCGTACTCTAGAGTTGTGACAGTAATAGACTCACCAATGTGAATTATAACAGTAGATATTTTTGTACTGTACTTTTTTTTCGTTAATTTTTAATTTTTTTAATAAAACTCCTAACTGGTTTGGTCAATTCATCTCTGTGTTTACTGTTTATATTAACAGATAAATTGTGAACTGAGAAATTTTTCACTGTTTTCCCACATTATTGTGGAATAAAATGAACCCCTCATCATATGTCAACACTAAATTCGATCCCCATTGCAGCCCCATGATGACAATGTAAGGACATTTGTGATCGTGTAGCTGTACAACATGCTTTACATAAAAATGAAGAATGATTTACAGTACAGGGTTCATCAGGCCACATTTGTCATTTCCATATTAATGGGTTCCACTATTGCCTGTCTCTTCTGGGGCCCATGGGTGAACTGGGAAAATACCAAAGAGCTGAAAATTGATGTTGAACCATTGCATGCCATTACTCACTGACGAGTGTTTTGTTAACGCAAGGTGATTGTGAGCAGAATGAAAATGGGTATTATAGATGTAAACGCCCCAAACAACAAAAACACTAACATTAAGATTTACTTCAGCTTTGTCGGGTTCTTTTTATTTTCTTTAATGACGTTTTGGCACAGTCTTGGACTAAAAGAAAATATCACCGATACTCATTCCTACCAACTAGCAGGCCTGCCCCTTCCTATACGCAGATTTTGCGCTTTCTTAGGGGAACATGGTCGGGGGGCACCAACAGCATTGCGTTGTCGTCCCATAATCTCTGTTTGACTATGAACTGTACTACTGTTGACACGCAGTCTGCACACAAGACACGTAGTAAGCCACTCGTTTGCTCCAATAGAGATAGAGAGCTAGCGCGAGACAAAACGCGAGATATAGGACATAGAGAGAGAAGCAGAACCTTACCTGCAGTTGTATTAAAATAAAAGTCAAAAAGTCAGATTCCAGACTGCACAACAAAGTTACCTTTTAGGTACTTATAAAGAAACCTTGAATCTTATTTAAATAAATCACCTCAGGTTCATCACAGCACTAAATAGAGCAGGAGAGTCTGCCGCAGCTTGTTCTGGACATTCATTCATTAATTTTCTGTAAAGGCTCATACTCGACATCATGAAGCTAATATATTCTTTATTGTTAGTCAATGAAGCTGCTAACACGTTTTTATTCACTCTGTATTCATGTCTAATGAGCAGAGGCAGCAAACTGACCAGCTGGTGGTCATTGAAGTTGGGATTTGTGGTCAAATATCAATTTATATTTGCCTATTGGATTTTTTCAATTTTATTATCAGTTGATAGGTTTAATTAATTAACAGCCAGAGGTTGCGGAACACATTACATTTTCAGAGAATTGCTGACAGAGAAGTACACTTGAACCATAAAAATTATAATCATATTATTATCCGTATTAGTATTTTCTGTTAGAAGAAGAATGAAAAAATCTTTTATTGATCACATACAGCTAAACACAATACAAGATAGTGGAATTATTTCTCTGCATTTGACCCATCCCTGAGGGAGCAATGGACGGCCCCTTTGAAGCGCCCTTTTCAGGGTGATGCTCAAGGACCCTACAACAAGTAGACCCTGGTGTCACTTGAACCAACTACCTTCTGATCTTCTGAATGGGAGAAAGCCGCTCTACCCACTGAGCTACAGTTATATGTTCGACTGATGATGATGATGTATTAAATTAATTATAATAATAATGATAATTACATTTTTTTGTTATAAATCAAAACATATTTATAATAGATAAGTCAACAAAACCAAAACAGCTGGATTATATATATTTTTATATTGATATATTTTATATGTTACATTTTTGGATTTCTTATTTTTTTATTTAATTGCTTTTTGTTACCACAATATATTAATTTGAAGTTGAAGTAACTGAAATTCAAGTAAGTTACTTATTTTGAAGGATTGGCTGCTTTTATTTTTTATTATTATGCTATTTATTTATTTAGGTTTAAGTTAAAGTTTTGTTTCTTTTTCACTAAAACATTTATGTATTTTGTGACTCAAAAGTATTTATTTCAATGGGTTTGTACACTGGCTGGAGATGAACCAGATTGTGGTCTGATCTTCCCAGGGGAGGGAGGGGTGATGAGGTGTATGCCTCCTTGGTGTTGGCATAAAATAAGTCCAGGGTCCTATTGTCCCTGATGCAGCATGTGACATACTGGGTGAGAGTGGGCAGTGTGGAGGATGGGGGGGCATGGTTAAAGTCACCAGGGATCAGGAGGAGAGCCTGTGGCTGCTGTGTCTGCAGCCTGCTAGTCACCGAGTTGATGACGTCGCAGGCAGCGTCGCCATTGGCAGAGGGGGGAATGTACGCTGCTATTGCGATAACATGCGAGAACTCCCGCGGTAGATAGTTCTGTCCCATGCTAACGGCTAACAGCTCGATGTCTTTACAGCAGTGTTGCTCTTAAATAGTGATGTGCCCAGGTTTACACCATCTATCATTCATAAACACTGCCAGCCCTCCTCCTTTCCTCTTGCCGCTTCCCGCTGTCCTGTCCGCTATCAGTTGCTTGAAGCTGTCCAACGTAGTGTTCGTGTCCGGAGTCAGTGTGGTCAGCCATGTTTCCATAAACACCATGAAGCTGCACTCATGATATGTCCGCTGGTGCCGTGTGAGCGCCGTTAACTCGTCCATCTTATTGGGGAGAGATCTCACGTTCCCCATGACTACAGATGGGACGACGGGACTGTAGCGTTTCCTCCTCGCACGACGCTGTAATCCAGCGCGTATCCCCCGTCTACTCCTCTTCAGTTCGCGGGGAACCTCGGGTCTCTCCTCGGGCAGCACGGCGGTGCTACATAGTGCTAACAGCTGATCCCTACTCTAAACAATAGGCGTGTGGCTGAGTACGGAGTCCCCGGAGACAGACACAAACAAAGTTCAGAAAAGCAGGCAGAACAGTGCAAAAACAGCGGCTCTTCTCTCCATGCCCCGAGGGTTGTGTTCAAAAGCACACTTAAAAAAAATATATAAATACAAAAACGATAAAGAAGAAAAGTAACTTGAAAGGAGAGCAGGAGCTGCTGTAACAGGCAGCCACACACGAGGGGCGCCAAAGAGAGAGAGTGGCAGCCAAGGCAGCCAGTGGGAGATTTAGGTAGCCAGTCTTTTTAACAGAATGTATTTCAAGGTTATAAGACTGTGTCTGCTGTCTTTTATTCTGCAGCTATGACAGAAGTCCTGCATCGTCGACTTCCATGAAGGTCACAGCTCCAGCGTAGTCCAGCATTGTGGCATCTTGTGAGACTGACAGTGACGTTCATGCATTCAAATATTTTTTCTGTCCTGTTGACAGATAACAAACAACAGGTTACTCAATGTGTTTTTCCTTCTGAGTTGTTTCTCTATATGTGCAATATATAGAACATATTCTGATCACTTTTTATACAGATGAGCATCTAAACGTCATTGTAGACGCGATGGAAATTCAGGGCCTCGAAGAAAGGCAACCACTTCCACTGTCATAACTCTGTAATTGCACGTCTGGTGATTTGCATATATTAATAATTTGCAAAATACTGTTTTTATTTTTACAGCTTAATTGAAATGAGTATTGTTGAGCAAGGATGACATTTTTTTCAACAACCCCTTCAATAGTGTAAGAGTTTTACTTCCTTGTTACATTTGTTATCATCAGCTGTCATTTTAGAATTTACTTTTCCCTGAATATGCTCTTTTTATCCAACATTCATCAAAAGGATGATTGAGAGCAGGATGACAGCTGTGATGAAGAGTATCGGTAAATTTCATAATTATTATATTACAAGTGTCATTATTAACAATGTCACATATACATTTTTTGTTACTTACTGATCCAGACCATACATTTCTGCTTTAATGAAATAAATATTACTATAACCTTGACGTTGTAATGTAAATGTACTCATACTGCAGAGAAGTATAGTCATTAATTATGTCCTGTGCATGCCTATATGTATACCATTGCAATAAATTGTTACTTTCTTGGGGCAATCTTGGACCCAGGTGCAGACACAAGACAGCATGGCAGAGCAGGTGCAATTGAAATATTTAATATAAACTAAAAGAGGCAGGAGGAAAAAGAAGTGGATCAAACAGGAATAACCAAAAAAACACTAGGATCAACTTACAAAAACACTGGGAGAAGGCTGGGACGCGTGATAACACGGGGGAACATCATACAAAGAACTGGCACAAAAGGAAAGGTGAGGACAGACTAAATACACTGACGTAAAGAGATAATGAGACACAGCTATAGGGGAAACACAGGTGAACACAATGACCAATCACAAAGAAGAGAACAATCACAGGACAGACACAGAGAGGGAAAGGAACACAAGTGAAACACACAAAGACTACACTAGGAAGGACAAAGGACATAAAGAATAAACAGAAAAACACTAATAAGGCAACACAAGTCAAAATGACGGAACTTCACATAGTAATAAATAAACACAAAGTCATGATATAAATACAGCATCTGTATATGTTAATCATCTTTCATTATTGTTTTCATCAAATTTAGAACTCAAACTTGCTGCATATATACATAAATCTTACATTTGGATCAAATCTCAATGTGCTAAATGAGACTAGAGCCCCTAAAAAAGTCCTTCTAGTCCACTAGAGGGACTTCAATGTCCAAATGTTTTCAGACAGTAATTTCTAAACTGTTTGTCGGAACTAGTACAAGCTACGTACATATGAATCCCCTGGAGTAGATCTATCTCGTATATATCTGATTTTTTTTATTGTTTTACTTTAATAGTCATATTACACTCACTATGGCTAGGTTTTCTCAAAAAAAGAGTATTTCTGACACAACATTGGTATCAGATCATTGATTAGGAAATAATGTCTGTCAAACTTTTTTTTCACAAAAAGCACCACTTTGTGAGTGAAATATGAACTGTTAAAGTAAAACAATAAAAAAAAATCTGAACACACGATTGATACAAGATAGATCTCCTTGAGTTGAGTTCATATGCACCAGGTTTGGACTAAATCGCACAGTTGAGCAATTTTGGCCCAAAAGCTTTTAGGGATAAAACTCCCCTAGTGTTGGAAATTTATCAACCCATTTGTTTCCATAATCAATCCAGTTCTTTTTCTTACTAAGGTCTATGAAGGTGCAAAAGTTTGAAGATAACCCTTTAAATAGATTATGTTTTCTTTCCGGGAAACATTGTTTTACATTAAAAAAAAGCTCCCCCTAGGGAGTAAATTATGAACTACTATTGTAAAATACGATATTTACAAGATAAATCTCCTTGAGTCGATCCATATGCACTGAATTTGGATTAAATTGACCCAACGGTTAAGAAATAATGTCCCGAAAACACATAAAAGTCTGAATAAATACCTCTAGTGTTGCAAATGTATAACCACCCTTTCCCAAAAATCAATCCAGTTCTGCCTCACACAAACGTCTACTTGGTAATAAAATTTGAAAATGATCCATAAAAAGATTTTTGAGATATTGCAGTTACACGAAGGACCTGTGACGGATTTAGCGGTGGTGTCCGAGGAGTCTGCTGCGGGTGCGGATGACGATTCCATAATATCCCTGAATTTTTGACAGACATTTGGAAGATCAAATGTCTGGTAATGCTGGTCATACCACAGTGTTGTTTTGTTTTTAGTGTTTTTCTTTATCTGGAGAACCCACAAAATACGGGGAGACCATGCATCGCTACACAAAAAGGTCAGAGATGGATTTTGACCCCAGACCTTATTGCTTTGATGCAACTGTGCTGCCCAGAAACCGACTCATCTTCTTCAAATTCACTCTCATATGCAGAACTGGTCTCCACATCTTCATCATATTCTGACACATCTCCATCTCCCACCTCCCTCTCTGTCGCCGATTCCTCTGACTGCAGCTCTCAGGAAAGAGATTCCTGTTTCCAAATGTGACCCACTCATTGTGACCTACTTCCCCACCCCAATGTGCATCCGTGAGGCAAACTGAAAGGAAATCACCGTGCAGGTTCCCAAAAAACACTCTTTGAATACATGAGAAAGAAGTCAGGGAACTATGTACTGACAGCATCCTGTAGCCGGGAAAGCCAAATATAGGACATGGTTACGAACAAGCTGGTGTGTGTGGGTGGTATGTGTATGTGTGTGTGTGCGTGTGTGTGTGTGTGTGTGTTTGTGTGTGTGTGTGTTTGTGTGTGTGATTGCATGCAAATCTTCTTTTAGTTAGATAGTTAGATACTCATCATGATATATGTGTTTTCATGTGCACTTTCTCAGCATTTATTACTCACCACAAACATGTCTAAAATGGTTTGGGGGTATGGGGTGTGTTTTGTAAAAGGTCTTCAAATAAGGAAGATCAAGGCCATAGTGTTCCAAGTAGATAAAATAATCCGCTATATCTTTCTATCTATTAAAAAAAGATGAAAGTGGGTCAGTTTGACCTGAGTTTGACCTTAATGTGTATGTTGAGCGGTCCAGCAGTCCAAGATTAAATTATTATCCGTATGGTGACCTCTGCTTTCAGGTGAGGAGTGAAAGCATTAAATGATTGCCACCCATTTTGTTGCATAAGGTGTAAATAAAGAGGAGGTCATGGGTCAAGCTTCGATAAAGATCACTGTTTTCACAACATCACTCAGATCTTCGTACAGCCTTACCTTTACCACCTAAGGCACCTAGAGCGAGAGGGCACAGGCCTGATAATTTTCTGCAGCAAATAGAAAGAAAAAAGAAAATTAAATTTAGCGATTCAAAGTTGCAGTTGAGGCTTTGTGAATGGCAGAACCCTTAAAACCTTTCTGCGCAACTGCAATTTTTGCACCCACCCTCGATCCATTCAAATACCACAGAGAAGCTAGGGGTTCCACGTTCAAAGGCAGGTGTGATGGCTTGAGGTAGGTGATTAGATCTTTGTTCATTTGGGCCACAGCTCTGACTAGAAAAGCTGTTCTTGCATCTGGTGCTCTTCGTGTTGACGATTCCATAAGCTCTTCCAAGATGGAGGAAAGCGTTCTCATGCCTCTTAATCCTGGTGTTCTGGAAAAAGGGCAAGCTGCTGCTAATGACTTCTTCAGCGACTGACTAACACATGCACCCAGAATGACCGAAGCAGCCAGAATTCAACTCTGAAATTGATTGCCAGGTAGTAGTTCCCAATGAGAGGCCATATTTGTTTTAACTGGGTGTTACCTCCATTTTTACCTTCATGCAGCGTGCATGAATACAAACTAGTAGAACGAGTTTGAATAGCTGCAGACTCATAAATATCTCGAATATAGCAGTGTGTATGAGTCAGGCTGGGACATTGTTTTACTAAATTATTTTTTTTATTGTTTTATTTACTATTCCCAATATTTGCACAATGTATATATTAAGCAGTATATAAGTAAAAGGATACTAGCTACTGCTGGGTTCTTTTGAGGTATACTGTTCGTCAACATACTGCAAAATGTAGTTGTGTGTATGTATGTTTGGACAATAAAATGCAAGTAGCAGTTTATAAGGACATTATTGGCATAAAAAAATATAATATACATAGACGGATAGAGATGTACACACACAAATTTATTTTTTCTCCAAGTTTTTGTTTTATATGTGGCCAATCGTTTAATTATTTTTATGGAGTTATTGTTGCATGTTTTGGTGGTTTGTTGCTATGTTAACTTTGTGTTTTGGACTCAACCTCACTCAAATACACATGTTGGCTTCACCCATGGCAGTTTTTTTGCACTGTTAAGTTGACGTGTCCCACCAAAAGTCTACGGGTTAACACCTGTCATATGTTGGACATGGTACCAGAGGCCATGCAAGAGGGATTTTGCAAGTGTAAAGACTTTTTTCAATTCCTATTTTAAACCAAGTAAATTGAGTTATTGTAAAACAAAACTTGTCATTTAATTTAATGCGTTCAATCGGGAAGATTGTTTGTACAATGCAGGAGACTGAGGATTTCCCTTGCTGCCAGGGACAAAAACCTTAGCCTAGTTTTGAATAAGCCACTTTACTAAGCTTTAGTCAATTTTTCTGTGTCTTACTGATCTTAGCATAGCACCCACTGATTGACCCTGTGACAGTTTTTTAGTTATAATAAATGTTTTTAATTTCTTAACAGTCTCAGTATTTGTTGCTGTTAAAAACTAAAAACCTCACATTATTGTGTGACAAATGATTGAATTGATCCAGATTCTGATGTTTTTCTGTTTCTCCATTTTGGAAGCAATTTATTCAGCAACAGATGGGAATGGTCACAGTCAGCTCAGAGGGCTTAGTTTGTAGCAGTTCTTGGATGGGATTTCTCGCACTATCTTGTAGCTTCTGATGTGACACAAATCATATTTCTTCACATCTTTGAGAATGCAGAAATCCATTTGGGATATCCAAATGGGACTTGAATCACTTCCATAGGTGGTCTTAGACTGGATAAGTATCTAATCTGTAGTCATTCAAATTAGATACTTGAATGACTGATACTGTGAAAGGTCAGACTACCGCGTTCAGGTTGTATTTCTCCTGAAGATCTTTCTTCAACTTATCTTTATGAGGAAACGACACTGCTGGTCGCAGAGTGATGAATTTTGCATATATGACGTAGGCATTCTCCAGGCTCACTTCTTCCAGTTAAGCCACCGCCATGCGTTCCATCTTTACTCAAGAGCAGAAGAAGCGCATTGGTGCAATGCGTTTGATCTCCATGATCTCCATGCTGCAATCAATTTTCCGATGCATCCACTCAGCCAGTTTCTTCACCATAGTTCAGCTACAGCTAAAAGATTTGCTGACTCAATAGCGAAATGACACCCATAAGTTCACTACTAGCCCATCCATTTTGATTTGAATACCAAGAGCTAACTCAAAAACATAATGTTTTTTTGTTAGTGGGGAAAGATTAGTTTTTTGTTACAGTTCTGAAATTACGATGAATGCATTAATGTTGGCCAAGAAGACAATGATCAATAAAGTAAATTCTATGCCATGCTCACTGGAAAGAAAAAAATCCATCATTTATCACTTAACTTCACCTTTCCCGATTCAAACCCATGCTATTACATCCCGGTCTAAAAAGAGCCATCAATACCATCATATTCTCCCGGCTAGATTACTGCAACTCAATCCATTCCGGTAAAAATCGGTATCCACTGTCTTCCCTTCAACAGGTTTAATGCAGTAGCCATGCTTCTTACTACTTCAAATAGACGCCATCACATAATTTATTTGGCTTCATTGTTCCTGGATCTGGCTCAATATGACCTAGTTGATTACTCTGTATGAGCCGGCCCCTTGCCTTAGATCCTTAAGAGCGGTGCTTCTAGCTGTGTTGAAGTCGAGGCTCACATCCAAAGGTGGTTGTGTTTCTTCGGTATGGGTGTCTCCATTTTGGAACAGCTTACCTGAGAACCTTGCGACGGGATCACCGTGTCAATTTGGAGCTACATTTACTCACATTACAATACATACAATACATTCATGTAGTGTGCAACCTCAAAACATGGTCCTAATGTGATTGATATGCATCCCCTTAACATTTGGGACATATTTGAAAACAGACTAATATAGTTGTGGTCTGATTAGAAGAGGAACACAGCTAGTCTGAAAACTTGGTAAGAAGCTAAACACAAGGCTGGAATTGAGAGTCATTGTAAACTGGGATGCCAATTAGTTTCCTTTCATATTGTTTATGTAAAACAATATTGACTTGTGCAATTATTATTTACTATACTATTTTGATATTAGAGTAAAACGTGATATTTCTCCTTGAGTCAATTCATATACACTACATTTGGAATAAATTGGATCAGCGGTAAGGTGATTTCCAAAAACAATGTTTTTTGTACAAAAGCTCCGTCTTGTGAGTAAAATATCAACAATTACAGTAAAATATGATATGTACAACATAGATATCTTTGAGTCGATTCATATGCACCAAATTTGGACTAAATCAGGTCAATGGTTGAAAAACTGTGGAAACACAATTTGCGTGCAAACGTCTGATTCGCTTGCGAACAAAATGTGATTTGAGTGCAAATACGAGTGGATTTGCACGCAAAACATGATTGAAAAACAAATTATTTCTGCTTTGCAAACACAAAGTGTGGTACAGACAACTGCAGCATGTCTTACAAGAACAAATGTGCAATCCCGAATCCTGGAGCATTTTCTCCAGTGATGCGGTTCATTCGAGTTGGGATGAACGCAGTCCGAACACTATGGTGCAGACGAAACAACCAAACACTATTCCAGGGAACTCTTCAAGGGAACTCTGAAGTTGTTTTTTGTTGGTGTGAACTGCATCCGAACCAATCATAGGAAGGGCATCGTTTTACACGTATTTGCACGGGACTAGTATAACCAAATTTGTACTAATTACGGAGGACATCTGTGATATTAATTATGTTCAAATGGTCCAGGTAATTTTGGAAAGTAAAAATTCCACAACGGATTACCTACCATATTTCTATTTACACAGTGGTTCGCTCAGCACGGTACACAGGAAGGGCGGATAACCGGGGTGCACGTTGGAACTGAGGGAAAGGGCTGTCCTCTGGGGTGCGCTGCTCTTGGGAGTAAGGGTTCCAGAGGCTGGGTCAGTAATGGGTTCCGGGATGTCGCACCACAGGTTCTCTTTACCTGCCTGCTAGTCCCTGTAACCTCAAGTACCCAAACCTAACCCATAGGCCCTGACAGTTACTAGTCAAATACTTGTCCTATCCCAGGCGAGTGCACCGTACGAAACGCAATGGTGGGGTGTAATGTCTAAATCATACAGTGCACATGCCTTTTGTTTACAATTAGGCTGTTTGAGTTTTGTCATTGTGAATGATACAATGTATTTTTTTGTTATCTGGTGCGGACCAAGGAAGCATACTATTGGATGTGAACACGACCTACGTTGACCGTTAAGAGTCCACACAAAGTCGCCTGTGGTTAGCAATTGTCTGGTTAGCAAGTGATGATAATATTTGTTAAAAATCTAATTTGCCATGGGAATCAGTGGAGACTGATGGAACCGTTGTAAGTTGTAACTTCTCTCTGTTTCCTACCTACCTATTATAACAGATTATGATCCAGCTAATATCACAAGTAACCAATGCTATAAGTTTGTATCTATGACCCAAGTCAAGAATTTAACAACAGAAAGCAAAATTAATATATGACTTGCCCTCTGCTGCAGTTTGTTTTTTGTGATTGTTTCAAGCTACCAAATGATCAATACTAGGCAGTAATGGTGTCAATTTATAACACCTGTTTGACACATAATCTGTCTCACCAATGTCACCTGCATTTTATTGGGACTGCATTAAAAAATTGACAAAAGACATTCAGGAATATATTTAAGTAAATATTATTACATTACAAATGACCAATTAAACTTTATAATGGTATTGCCAGTATAGATAAGAGCCAGGGACAGAGCACCCAAGCATTTGTCAAGAACTGGCCAGATCTAACTAATGAAATCATGATAAATAAACACTATTTATGTAACACCCGGGCCCCCCATGTTTAATATTTGAATATTGTAGTATTTCTCCCAAAAAATACATTTTATTTTTTAAAACTGTTTTTTGGTATTGAGACATATTTTACAGTACTTTTTATTCACAGTAAAATATTCTTGCAGGTCTTTCCCTGGATTTTCTATGAAAATGGTTGATTACTGATGATTATTTCAGGCACTTATTGTGCATAACACTTATTTGTACTTTTAAAATTTCCTAAGCTTGATAGGTTTTAATTTGAGCCTAAGCTGGTCGGTGCTGTAGATATATAGTTTGATTTACATTATTTAATTTGCAGTGGATGTTGGTTCCCCTGAGAGTGAACAGACCGCAAGATGGTGCTTCTGATTTTCAAGGTGTGACAATCCAAAGATTAGGCTGACAGGAAAGTAGATTTGTCTTTCTGAGCAGTTGGTATTTGGTCTAACTTACTGTAATCTTACTGTCTTCCAGCCATTGGACGACAGTAAGATTCCAACGGCTGGATCACTGCGTTGATGCTGACCCAGAAATTGGAGTGGGGTCAGAGATCCCTTACCACTTGTCAGACCTAACCCATGCTACCCCTCAGGGATTAATAAATTCAACCACATCAACCTTGTGTGATCAGGAGCTTAATATTTGGACACTTGATCTTATGCAAAGACTGTGTTCCTGAAGTTGAGATCCACAATAGTCCCAAATTTCAACTTTTTAGTCCGTTTGAATTTTGCCTTTGTGAATGCAAACCGAATCAGCTGAAAAATGAAACAATGACCAAGGTAGAGTACTATCTGGTGTGAACTCGACCTAAATTGCCTGTTAAGAGCGCACACACAAACAGTCGCTTGGGCTTAGCATTTGTTCGGTTAGTATTTTACGATAAAATTTGTTTAAAAAAATCAGGCTAATTTGCCTTAGGAATTAGTAGAGACTGATGGAGCTGTCCTGTTAGAATAAATACATAGCAATTATGCATTTATTCTAACTAAATGCATAGCAAAGTTTAGGTTTACTTATAACTTAACAAAACGACTAGTAAATCACAGACAAAATATGTATGTGATGAGTACTTTTTTATTTACCTTGGTTGGTTACCCAGCTGGTGGTTTCTGTTTGGAAGTCCGTGAGTACACACACATGCGGAGCACTGAGCTGTCTGTCAAAAATGTATTAGCCAACGCATTTATTCTAACTAAATGCATAGCAAAGTTTAGGTTTACTTATAACTTAACAAAACGACTACTAAATCACAGACAAAATATGTATGTGATGAGTACTTTTTTATTTACCTTGGTTGGTTACCCAGCTGGTGGTTTCTGTTTGGAAGTCCGTGAGTACACACACATGCGGAGCACTGAGCTGTCTGTCAAAAATGTATTAGCCAACGAGGACCCACCCCTGAAAAACCCGTCCAAGGGATAACTTTGTTTTGGAACCGCAAACGAAAACTCAGAGAGTGCTAATGAAAAAGCAGGTAGCGTCACCGCAAAGGTGAAAGTCAGAGCACTAATTTGTAAACGGTTAATAAAATAATGTATTTTTAGAAATGTAAAACATCAATTGTTTGCACAATTACATAAATACTATGATTGTAAGTTATCAGTTTTAACTTTGAGATGACATTTTTTTGCTTTTGATATGACTTTTCTGCAATCTTAAACACCAAATCGGACTCAATAAAAGTCTCAAAAGTGTTGAAGCAGGAATTCAATGTATTTACAAGGTGGGCAGAGCTTAGAGGGTTTCTCAATAGCATTGAGATGTTGCCTTTAAAGACTTGTAAAGTTAAATCATCCTAAGTGTCCTGATGTCAAGACAGAAGGCTGCCTACCCTCACTGTAAAATGAAGAGTATGGTCTCACCCTGCTCTTTTTGGAAAGCGCCTTATTTTTCGTTTATTGGTGCAATGTAAATAAAATTAATTTGAAAATGTTTTGAATTGGTTTGAAAGATACCACACTTTTTAATAGGAATGTTAGGCAGGGGGGAATCAAGGTATTTGTTAACCACAGATTGATGCAGAATAATAGCACTCAAGAAAATGCTTTGGCAATCTGAGTCCCTCTGAGCAGGTTGCAAACAGGAGTCATTGGATAAGAGATCAGACAAGGTGATCTATTTCCTGGTGAGTAAAGTGGCTTTCCAGTGTTTTAGGACACAAATCTGGAGGACGATTTTGCAACTCATGCAGGGTCTCATAAGACAAATGTTGCCAGAGGATCACACCAACATGCTGAGTGGTCTAAGCAGCATTCACTGAGTTCTTTTCATTTGCGATAAGCTTAAAGGAGCGGGCATGCATCCAACTTCATACGTCAACTACTCAAGCAGAGAAGCAGTTGACATTTGTCGAAACTTTGAGGACAAGAAGAATTGTAGAGTATGGGACAGAGCAAAAGATGAATCAAAGGTGTGGAGAGAAAGCCTGGGGAATTAGTCAAGAGGTTGAGCCATCCACTCAAATAAGATTTGAAGGGTCAGACTTTTATATCCAGAAGCATTGCGAGAAATCTGTCAAGGCAAGGATATGGAAGGACTCTTAAAAGGCAGAACGGATGGTGCAGAGTGCCACATTGACAGCACTGTACGAAAACAGGCAACCTAAGCCTTTGTTCTAGAGTGCAACCGATTCTTTAGTAATAAGTATTAAGTTGTAGATTGGTTAGTGTGATGCAGCATATTCAAGCTCTTTTACGGAGTATTGAAAGACTCGTACACAGACACAAAGTCAGATCATTTTATTTATTTATATAGCACGTTTAACAACCGACATGGGTTGACCAAAGTATTGAACATATATGTCTGACAAAATAATAGCATAAATTACAAGAATAAAAGACAAATCAGATGAAACAAATCAGTTAAAATCAAGCAAGATAAAAGGATAAAAGTAATTTAAATAAATATAAAATGAATATCTAAAATTAGCAAATTTAAACATATATTTCAAAGCTCAGTTCGACTTATAAGCCAGAAAAAAAGGTTGCATTTTCAACAAAGAAAATTTGTTTAAGGCTCTGCGCCATTCTGATGTGCATGGGTAGACCGTTCCAGAGGTTTGGGTCTGCTACTGCAAAGGGCAAGGTCACCACTGGTTCTTATTTTTGACCGAGGAGTACCCAAGAGCTTCAGGTTAGCCTTTTGTACAAGCTGTAGACAGCGACGGGATGAATGCTCCACACCAACTGATAGGGAGTTACAATAATGTAGTCACTATGTAATGAAGACATGGATGACTCTCTCCAAATACTTGGGGTGTACGCCTACACCTTAAGACACATTAAGATTAAGGAAGTTTATTGACATCCAGTATTTTATGTCATCTTAACAGTTCCGAAAGGCCTTCATAGACTCTTTACTGTTAGATTTGATAAGCAGATAGATCTGAATATTGTCTGCAAAGCAGTGATAGGGAATGTTATGCTTTTTTAAATTGGACTCCAAGTATTACAATATGTACCGGGAGAATACCAAGGGGCCCAAAGTGGAGCCTTGACAGACCACGGAGATTAGCAGGGATTTAGTGGAAGAGTATTCACGTAAGGGGACTGAAGAACTCAATCAAGTAGGACTCGAACCACTGGAGAGCAGTGCTTTTGATGCCTACATAAAACATGACAGTAGTATCTCATCCAGAGTTTCAGAACTCTGGATGGTTGTAACAGCACCAGAATGGCAGTTTTCCCAACAGAAGTCAACAGTTAAAAGAAGTTTGTTAAAAAATCTTAAAAGAGGACTTCCAGATTAGCACTTCAAGATGGCGGGATGATCTGCAGATCCCTCTTGATAAATTTAATTTATACCTTAAATAACACAATATAATGCCACTCGATTCTATTTAAATTACATAGAATGAACGGGATCCGAAGCAAGAAACTCTTTGGGAGACAGAAAAAACACGACGAGGCGACAGGGAAAGGAAATAGGAACGATAGCCGATCAACGGAGAGGAAGATTAACCCTAACAACCAGGAAAGTGAATTGACAACCAATAAAGCTATCCAAGGCCTGAGTAAGAACATAGAAGACTTAAAATGTGAACTCAAAAAAGAAATAATGGATTTTAAAACTAACTTTGGGAATGACATGAACAAAGAATTTAACAACTTCAAGGCGGAGTTTAACCTAAAGCTAAAAAATGTCGTTGGAGATGTCCGCAACCATAGCAAGAGGCTAACTGAAGTTAGATAGCAGATAAGTTAAATTATTTCTGACTGCAGGTGATCTATTTTATTCTGGTAAACCAAACTATTACTTTCATAGCACTAAGGTATTATTCATCATAATTTACTGTCTCCTCAACTTAAAACTCCAATGCAAACTTATCAGGAGGAGAAGAAAATGACCGATCTGCGCAGAGGAAAAGGAACTTTGCTTCGGCAAATAGGGATCTCCTGCATAGGGTAAGGATGTTTCTCAATGACCTCTCAGATGGACCTGACAGTAGACCAGGGCAGTGTAAGACCCTGATGATGGAAGTCAATGTTGCATTTGCACTTATGCAAGGAATTTTGTTTTGTTCTTATGTTTCATATGTTCATATTGTCGGCACGCTTGGACTGAATTGTTTTCATGGGTTATGGCAACCTTAGAGTGGCTTCGTGGACCGTGAATGGGCTAAACAATCCAGTTGAGAGGAGTAGAGTGATGACCAAGATGAAAAGAGAAAAAGTCTAAATCATTTTCCTCCAGGAAACTCACTTATGACAAAGTGAGCATGAAAAGCTAAAAAAAAATTTGGACACAAGAATAAATTCCACAGCACTTGCAAAACAGGCCAGAAAAGAGGTGTAGCAATCCATCCGTAACTCAATACATTTCGAGATGTTGAGGGAGATCCGAGATAATGAAAGGAGATATATCTTAGTACAAGGCAATAGAAAAATGAAATGGCTACTTTACTCTCTATCTATGTACCTCCACAAAGTGACCGGAGAATTATGAGGAAGATCCTCGAACTTTTCGCCTCAGAATCACAAGGCATATTACTTCTTGCAGGGGAATTTAATACATTTATAAATAATTTGGATTCGTCGAACAACAAAACGTTCATCACACGTCTGAATAACACATTAGAAAAGGTTTCAGCGAGATCGGCCTACTTGATGTTTGAAGAGACTTACACCCACGGATAGGGAATATACCTATTTCTCAGCCCCCCACTCCACCTACTCAAGAATAGACCTCTGTTTTATTTTTAGGAACGATAGACATAGGGTCTCTAACTGTGAAATAAGAACTAAAAACATTAAAAGAATTGGAAAAACAACACAGTAAGAAACAGAGTGACCAGATAATGAGAAAAATTAAAGACACTCGAAACCAGATCTCGGAAAGCTATAAGGAGGAATTAAAGAAAAAGTGTAAGTTTTTAAGACAGTCGTTTTATGAAGTTTTATTAGATTTGCCCTCCATTGGTGAATATCAAAATATATTTTTGACTTCATGGGTTACAAATAAAGAATTAGAAACTGCATTAAAAAACACGAAAACTAATAAGACTCGAGGAACCGATGGCCTACCTGCTGAATGGTACAGAATTTTTAAAGAAGATTATATCCCAGTGCTTTTAAGATCTTTTAATTGGACACTTGAGAAAGGGTTAGCCCCTCCCTTGTGGAACGAGGCTATTATTTCAATTATACCAAAGGAAGGTAAGGACAAAACCCTCTGTAGCTCTTACGGACCAATTAAAATCTTAAATCAAGTCTAAAAATTATAGACATCAATAATCTCTAAAAGATTAGACTCTTTTACTTCGGAACTGATGATGATCAGACAGGGTTTGTAAGTGGCAGTCAAACACAGAACAGCATTAGACGCTCTCTCCACACAAAACAAAATATTACAAAATATTGCAAAAAGTGGACTTTCTGGCATTTCTGTCATCGCCAGTCTTGATGCCATAAAGGCTTTTCATTGTGTTAGCTGGGAATATCTGTTCTTGGTCCTGGAATGGTTTGGCTTTTAGGAAAGCTCTATTAACACTATAGAGGCCCTAAATTCAGCACCTACAGCAAGAATTAAGATAAATGGACATCTTACAGACGTATCAAATTGGAAAGATCTACTCGTCAAGGCTGTCCTCTTTCAACAACTCTCTTCGCTCTTTATATAGCACACCCTATAGGCAATAAGGTATCATGGTGAATGAATTGGAACATAAAATTGCATTGTACGCAGAAGATATTCTGTTGTATCTTGCTAACCCAGATGTGTCTTTCCCTGCAGTCTTGGATCTCCTTGAAACAATCGGCACATATTCAGGCTACAAACTTAACATACAAAGAACGCAAATATTATCATTCGATTACAAACCGTCTCAGGGACTCAATCAAAGATTGCTTGCTGATTGGTCTCAAAAAGGGATCAGTATTTGGGGGTTTAGCTAAATCCTGGATATGATGACCTATACAAAAAAAATTATGACATAATCAACAAAAAATCTAAGAAGATCTGAATCACTGGTCCTCATCTCTGTAAAGCTTAAGTGAAATAATCTTGCCAGTCAGGGTTCCTTCTACTCAGTTTCAGGACTGGGTCAGGCATATCTCGCGTTTTGTTTGGAAAGGGAAGAGACCAAGAATAAGATACAGCACCGACTATTAATAAGAAAAAAAGTTGGAATGTCACTCCCTAATTTGAGAAAATATTTTTTATTAGCTCAAATAATAAAAGTAATTCTATGGTGTTATAATATATACGAAGCCAAGTGGAAGACAATAGAAAGGAACCATGAAAATATCCCAATACAGACAATGATTGGCGATCAGACGCTGACAGTAAATCTCTGGGAAAATATGAGTCTTCTAGTTTCATTCACCCTATCAACCTGTTTTTTTGTCGTAAAATGTTTAGATAGATCTGGGGACTAAAGTAAAAAAACTTTGGTGGATTGCATATGACACAGATTTCAAGCCAAACCGTATGGACTCTAGTTTCAAGTATTGGTTGAATATGGGAATCACTTCTTACAGTGGTATAATGACAAAGGGTGTATTGCTAAGCTTTGAGACGCTAAAAGCGAAACATAAACTTGCAAAACATTTTCAGATACTTGCAACTATGCGATTACCTTAAATGAATATACAAAACTGATAAGATCCCTGAATCTGGTGGGATATTGCCATTGATTATTCAAGCCCACACTGGCAGCTCAAAATCAATAATCTCAAAACTGTATCAGGGAATTGAAATGGGTAAACGAAATTCCTCCAATTATATTAAAGAGAATTGGGAAATAGAACTACATGATACAATATCCTCTGCAGGATCGGATAGGATTTGCGAGACTGCCTGCTCCACAACTTGTTCTGCTCACTGGTGTGAATTTTGTTGGAAGAACCTGGTTTGTTTTTTTATGACACAAATTCCTTCGACATTTAAGATACTATATCTAGGAGATCAACTTCAAGGTATTACAAAAAGCGATAGGTATCTGCTGAATGTATTTACAGCCCTAGCAAAAAAATCAATCACCCGGAAATTGCTACAGGTTGACACATAAATTGACACAGAAATTGCTACATTAGATACATAATTGGCTCAAAATTATAAAGGAAATTCACGAAATGGAGAGATTGACCTTTAGTCTGAGGTTGAGAAATGATTTATATATGTCAAAATGGAACAAATATTTCTAAAAATAAGATGAGAAATGTGGCTGCTGGTTGCCATTGGATACTATAAGAGGGTTGCGATGCAACATGGAAAAATTTTCATTTGAACTCTGGAGGCTCTGGATGTAAAGTGCCGACAATATAACTCCCTGAGTGATAATTGGGCTCTGTATAAAAACAAAAAAAACAGTAAAATCTAAGTAAAAAAAAAAAAAAATCGTAAAAGAGCAGTTTCTGTGCCATGGCGTTGTTCAAAGCCAGACTGAAACTTTTCAGAAAAAGCCATGTTCATCAAGATGAGTTTGCAATTGAGTTTAGACAACTTTATCTAAAACTTTTGACAAATAAGGTTACTTAGAAATTGGTCCAAAGTTATAGAAAACAGAAGTGTCAAAAAAATAAATTCTCGATTTGGACAACAGCATGTTTAAAAGTTGCTGGAACATGCCCAGAAGTGAGAGCACAATTAAAAAAAAAAAAAATGGAATTCTGTCTAGGTTAGTAATTTCCTGGCCGCAAATGTTGTACGATATCAGAAAATGAACTAAATGTGAAATAAAAGCATTAAGAAAACTTGAGTGCTCTGACACTTGTTGGAGATAAGAAGGAAAATTAAAGTTTATCCTTCTTCCATTTTATCTTATTAACAGTAAATAGCACAGGGGGGATCAGATATACTTGTGTATCAGATTTCTGTACTGTTCTGACTTAAACCATAAGACAACACAAGGTCTAATGTGTGCCCTATATAACCCGTTGGCCCGGAGACTTACAACAATAAAACTAAGTGTCAAAAAGATTTAAACTGTCTTTCACAAGGGGTGTGGTTTCACAGCAGACATGTAAATCAAAATCAGCAAGAATTAGAAGGTGATCATACTTTAAAATTACCCCGGCCAAGAAGTGAGCAAAATGCTGCATAAAATCCTTACTGTACTGTACAGGATGTACTGCAAATCCTGTACAGTACAGCACAGCACAAGAAGAGATACATTTATCTTGAATAGCTGCATTTTCAAGCTGGAATAGTAGTCAGACTCAATCTGGAGCTTCTAAAACAGTCATAAGTCCCCAACCTTTGCAGGTGGTCCGGGATGAGCTAAAAAATTTCACTTGGGAGAAAGAAAAAGGCGTCAAATCATCCGCATGAAGCCAAGCTTCTGTCAAAAAGATCCAATTCCTGGGAAGAGTAGAGGTAATTTAGAATAAACGTCTTCTTTGCCATCTATCTAGCACTAAACAGGACCAGACGAAGTGTTAGCTTCTTGCTACAGCTACAGGGCAGCTACATTCCCAGGATTGCCTGAACGCTGTGGGACCGTGTCATCCAATGGTCGGCAGGTTAGCTTTCAATTTTACCAGTAAGCCTCCTCGCACTCCCTGTCCTCTGGTGTGTTTCTTGCGGGGAGTGAGATAGGGTGAGCGGCACAGGTAAGCCAGTATATTCGAAGGGAGGGAAAAGGGAGGATGGTATGAAGTCTGGTCTCCAAAACTTGACTAGCCAACTTTGTTTGAGAGACTCTGATGATATAAGTGTCTGGCGATCTAAAATGAGTAGAGTAGAGACATCTCGACAATAAACATTAATAATCAAAACTACCGTTAATAGTAGGTTGAGAAGATGACACAGACGGCTTACCAAACACACTGGCGCCATCTTCGGAAAACATATAACACGTACCAAGGTGATGATGTTACTTTGGTATTGCAAATCAGCTGACATAATAATGGGAGTGACTAAAGTGTGTAACATCAGCGTTGATGCTATTATGTAATTACATGGGAAGACAGGAATTCATTCAACTGCACAAAGCATGATGACAGTATATACTTTTCATGAAGATTTAATGTCTCACTTCCAGTTCCAATGGGTCACAGTTGGATTTGTAACTTTTCATATGTTTGTACATGGAGGCAACAAAAAGAACACCCCCCATGCAAATGACTGAACCATGATATCTTTCAATGAAATTAAAATGTGCTATTCTGCATGTTAGTTTCATCACTTTTGAGAGGTGGTCAGCAGATAAGGCTGAATTCTTAATTTGATTTAAGGTCAAAAGCGACAAGTTGATGACAATTCGGATTTTTTGATACTGTTGAAATTTTTTAATGTTAAAATTATGCTGGGTTTTTTTCTTCCTTTTTGACTGTATAACATGTCAAACACCTATTGCACCTCACGCCCTGTAATAAGTGGGTATATCTATGGTTTCACAAATTGGGTATACTAATTGGTAAGTTCTAATCAAACATAATATACCTGATTAAAAGCCATATGAATCATAGCCATTTACATCACTTCTTTTTGTGTCACCTGCCTCTCTTCTATTACATCTCTCTTTCAAGTGTACGGAAGATGTCTGATTATTTTTCACTTTTTATATGCCAATTTTGGTGAAGTTTACTTTCCTGAAGTACAAGAAAATAAGGTCCCAAATGTTTTGTTTGCTGAATAATATTTTAATTTTAATTTTATTTTTTTAACAAGTAATAAAGTATTTATAATTTTGACTTCTTCAAGGCACAGTATGAACCAAAATACTTTTATTGTCCCTAAAAATGAGCTCAAAAGGCAGAAATGAACATGTGAATGACTGGAGTGCATTCTCTTTGAATGAATCAGTGATGTTGAGAATTTAATTTTTTTTTTTTGGTAAAGCAGAGTTTGAACTCTAGATAGACATGGGTTGATACATGAAAACATAAAGACTGCTCAGTGTTTAATTCAAAATCAAGAAAAAACTTCTGAAAGTCAGTGAGATACTGAATGCAGAGAATCTGGAAATCTCAGGGTTAGGAAGGATGGAGGCAAGCAGCACCAGCCAAAGAAGTATGGATCAGCGATTCCAACAGATTATGGGAAGAGGAAAAGTTGGAGAGAGTGGAGCAGGCAGGGGAGAAAAGAGAAGGAGGTGGTGAGGGAAGTCCCTACACACCAACATCTGCCTACCTGCCTGTCTGGCCTTCAGAACCCCTGCCCACCTTCTTGCCTGCTTGCCTGAGACACACCCCTCCGCGCTGGATGGCTACTGAGCGCGCTCTGGTAATGATTCTCCTGCAGGTTCACCTCCTGAAACTTTGTCTTTATTTTCTTCTGTATGCCAGAAAAGATATGCAAACAGCACCTTTTTCTACTGTTTTAAAACAAAGTTTTATTTGACTATAAATGTATGTTTAATATTTTTGGAAAATGCTTTGAGATTGAGTCTGACCCCCAAAGACTCATGTTGATCAAGACCGACAGACTGTTGACGCCTGATTGAGATAGGAATTCAGAAATATAATTTTCGTAATCATTAGTAATTACTCCCTCTGTAAAACTTTAGGTCAAAGCTCAGATGTAACTATACTAAATATTGTGTGCTCAGTATTGTATTGTCGTTAGGGTGGCTTTCAGAAAATATTATTAAGCACAATAAAAAAACAATAAATGTGTGAAAGTTCCTCCTAAAATAATAATAATAATAATAATAATAATAATAATAATAATACATTAATTTTATATTACGCACTTTATATTTGGATCAAATCTGAAATTGCAAAAATAAGGTTAACAAGAAGATCCAACTCATGAAGCCATAAGAAGGTAAACTTGTGAGGTTCGTGCAGTCCACCTGCTGAATTCAACTTGCAAGGTAACGGATAGAAAGTCATTAAGTTCCCCTGGTGAGGTCCAGGGGGGGATGGGAGCGCTGATCCCTGACCTTTTCCAAGCATATGGGGAGGTCATCTTCAGGCGAAGCATTTCTTTGTCCTTTTGCCACAGAAATCCCTGTCTGGAGCCAGTACGTCAGAAAGTCACATCTCAGATTTGCATCAACTCAAACATAATCCCTTATAAAATTAAAGGACAATACTTTTGTTTTTCATTTTCCCTAACTGATCTGTAAGTAAGGCTCTGAGACTCTGATTTTAGGTTGACTCTAAAGAGGAAGTGCGTCTCAGAGCTCTTTGTTTCAATGGAGGGGAGACACATCATCTAGACCCTTGGCATCATATCACATTGTAAAATCAGAGTCATTGTAGCTAGCTGGTGGTATAGAGTTGGCGGTCCCAGTGGCCTCTTAATGGAGTACTCAAATATTTGAATTCACCCTTCTTCTTTCGGTCATGAAGTGGATTGGAACTGAACTGTTTTTTGGGCAAAACAAAAATCACTCTTTACCCAGTGGAGGAACAATATAATTCTGGTTATTGATGATGTATATTTAATTGCTGCTTAATATGTTCTGTCATCTTTTGTATGCTTCAGGGGATCAGTTTTCTTCCTTCTCATGATTATTTAGCATATGGGACTCAGCGTGGCAGCCTTCTTCATTTATCTGTTGAATTGCTCCTGAATTCTAGAAGGATTTACTCCTTTTCAAAAAGAGTATTTCAGGTAATTTGGTGTACATTCCTGGATTCTGTTCATATCTTAATATGTACTACATTACTGTCATGCAGCAATTTGCAATCCATCAGTCCCTTCTGCAAGCGACAGACAATTTATGTGTGAATCTGTGTTCCTAAACAGGATAATACCAAAACATTTTGAGCCGATTCAAATTAAATTATGTAAAAAGCAAGTAGAACTGTTGATTAGATTTTTAGACTAACTAATCTGGAGCATGCTATTGATCCGGTATTATTATTTTCAAATCACATTATGTTAAGATTGTGCCAAGCCATAGTGTACATCATACTAGTAGATTCTATATCCAGGACAATGTGTTACAACCCCCAAAGATTCAACACTTAATTTGCAAAGTGCAGTTGTCCTTTTACCCGATTGAGCTACGATGCAAGACATTCTCAGTTTTTCACTATCAACATTGAAGCTTGTTATTAGCTAATTTTCCCCCATCTGAGTTTTACTGAGTTTTGACCCAATCGAGATTGAATTAAGAGACTTAATTGTCTTAAATGTCAGGATCAGCTGTATACCTGAGGATCACAGTTTTTTTCATCCATTTACAACATGATATCCTCCCCTGAGATGGCCCTCGAGGGTGATTAAATCCCAGAGAGTATCCAGTAGCCATATCTGATCAAACAAGTTATTTAGTAGTACTAAAAACCAAATCTAGCATTAATTAGCAGGTATCAAATGTCCAAACTCACCATCACTCCAAGCAGACTAGTTGTTGACATAAGATTAAATCTCATGCCGAGAATTTTCATATAAAGAGATGCCAGGTAAAAGGTGTAGGGGATGAAAGCCTGAGTAGTCTTCCAGTAAGTTTCCTGTTGAATGAAGTGGGTAATAGGGATCCTTTTCGTGATAATTACAAAACTAAATATTTTTATACATCCTTTTATATCGATTCATTTTGTGACATCAACAACATCAGATTGGTGGTGTAGTGCGTGGCACAGTTGCCTCACAGCAAGAAGGCCTTGGGCCATTTGAGTGTGGAGTTCCGTCTGGGGATTCTTGCTGTCTTCTTGCCGTCTAGAGTCTGGAAATAGACAATATGGGTGAATTTGTGACTCTAAATTTCCATTGGGTGTGAATATTTCAGCCTTGTTTTAATTGGCGAATTGTACAGGGTACAGCCCACATTTTGCCCAGTGTTAACTAGACCTTGAACAGGAAAAGTGGTTACACGTAAATGAATGGCATCCGATTGTTTCTGAATGGCAAAGTCAGATGGTAGGGCTGATAGAGAAAAATTGCATTATCCAAAAAAAATGTACAAAGTACTGTACTATAAGCATGGTCACATTTTGGTTCTATTACTGCCTTCCTCTGATTTTAGTCCTGTCTTCTTCTTTTTTATCCTTCTCCTTCTTTTCGCAAATATGCCTGAATGTTACCAACCATATGTTCACTTCTTGTACTGGCGTTCTTGTCACCGTCTCCACTGTTGGTAATAGAAGCAGCAAGAACAAAGCAATGGTCTGCATTATTCGATAAAAGCCAATTATATTAACTCCTAGCCTCCATCACTGTCTGTTCCAGTAACCTAACACCACGGGTATGTCGATAGAAGCAGATCGCACTAGATTATCATCTGCAGTTTTGTCATTATTTAAATAATATGTTGTTTACTGGCTAAATTGTCAAGCGACCCACTAACTAAAACCACTGGTACACCTGCTGGTCCGTCCTCTGTGTCCTTTAATGCTCTGCTTTGTGGATGGAACAAAATTAAAAAAAACTTATTTTTCTGATCTCTTTGCCCCTAGTGGGGAAATTGATTATATTAATCAATTAATTATCATTCCAAATACCTACAACCAGTCAGCGATACCAGGAGTCAGCGGGCCCAGGTCCCAACCAGTATCCATGCAGGTGGTGAGCCCACAGTGCGGAAGCCCCACGATGCTTCTTTGGATTTAGACCCATGCGGACACGCCTTGTGCCAGATACTAATCAACAAACTCCCCTCCATTGTCTGGTTTCAGAAGGGTCCCTGGCCTCCTCCGGATTCGTTGTTGCAACTTTAATATTGCTTATTTATTGGGGTTTTCGAATCACTCTTAATCTGGCCCATCCCCACCACTTTGAATTAGGAGATCTTAGTAGGTGCTAACAACCCCAACATCACAATTCTTACACTCACTGGAGCACATGAACTCCAGTGAGTGTAACATCCCTTAATGTCCGGGGAAAAATTTCATTGAGGGAACAATTCTTTGGAGAGGGAGCTAGAAGTGGAGCCACTGCTCCTTCACATTGCATGGAACCAGTTGAGGTATTTCGGGGCATCTGACCAGGACGCCTCTTTTTAGTGGTTTTCCAGGCACTTTGAAGAGGAAGAAGACCCTGGAGTAGACCCAGAACTCAACTGGAGGGACTATATATCTCATTTGGTCTGGGAACTCCTTAGAATGAGCTGGAGAGTGTTGCTGGGGAGATACCCTTGATGTGAAGCATTCGATTGATTGGCAAAGACTAGTAGGGGGGAGGGGACAGACCAATTGGGTCCAGGGGTGATTGACTATGAGGTAGGGATATGTGCAGCAATTACATAGAACTTTGCCAAGTATATTACCAACCCTCTCTGGACCACTGACCAGCTGCCATGGGCCTGTCGATCATAGAAAATACCAATTGATTTTCAACGAAAGTTGTTTTTAGTCTGCCAAACTGTACATTAGATAAACTCCCATTTATCCCAATGGCCACTCTGCCCTTGCATTACAACATGCAGAGATCATTTCCTGGAGCTATTTAGAGTCTCCCCCACTGAGAATATAATTGCAACACTGTCAAATGATGCTGTGTTAAGATCCCAAACCCTATGTTTCTGACAACACCAAAAACATAATTTCTTATTTTCCCAGAGCATCCCCAATTACGAAGACATAATACGGCAATATCCTGCAACCTGGCATCCTGATTTGGTAGGTATTCTTCTCAGAGCTCAACAAGGAGTCATCAAAGCTGCACGATTCAGCCCCTATTACATTCTCCCTAATTACATTTGGCTGGAGTGGCCTGCAAACTGATGATACCGGCACCATGCTTAAAACACTCTGGAATAAGATACTGCCAAAGAATGAGCAAGCAATTTCGACTCCCATAAAAATCAAAGCAGGACTCCTGGGCAGTGATTAAGGGTGTGGGTTGATTTTTGTGGGTGATTGTTAAGTTTCAAGGTTGTGTAAATGAGAAAGAGGAATTCTTGCTGGTGGCATGCAAATGAAAGGAACCAATGGCAAAGTCACATATTTCTATTTATAGTTTTACTTTCATAGTGTCTATTTGAAGTTTAAAACAGCTTTTTTTTCCAAGGGAATCAATGACAAACAACATTAAAAAAGAATAATTCATATTTGAATTGAAGCTATAATGAATAATACTAACACGGCATACAGTAAAAAAGAGAAAAGAAAAAGGAAGAGTTCTCAAAAATGGGGTTGTATGTCTCTCTGCTGTGGAGAACAGACGTCCAGAGAGCTCAGAATGGAGCTGCTGCTCAAGTAGCCAGTCGATTTGGTTTGGACATCTGATTAGGATGCCTCCTATATGCCTTCCTTTGGAGGTTTTCCAGACATGTCCAGCTGGGAGGACCGTGTTCTGGGTCCGGGTGGACCCAGAACTCGCTGAAGGGACTATATACCAGTTTTAAAGTTCTAAACCTGTACCTGATTACATTTTGCTTTAAAAAATGTCAGATCAAGTCACATCCCTTATTGGAGAAAAGAAGACAGAGTTGTCAAATATAAGAGCATTAGTTGATCTGTCGAGCATAGCAGCAGTTATTTTCTCTTCTCTCCGACTTTCTCTGTCAGCTATTGAGTCTTTAGTTTCACTTATTTTTATTAATAAAATTGTAACTGGTCAGGTTTGTCACGATTCAGCGAATGAAGACTGTTCTCAGCCGACAATGGAAATAATCAAAGCTGATGTCACCAGAGTGGGAAAGGTTAATCTTCCCAGATGGAGAGTGGGCAGTGCAGCTGAGCAGATAGACTTCTGGAATTTACTGCCCGTTATTTGTCATACTAAGCCTTAGCTTTAGACAAGGCAGCTGGACACCTTGATCTGCTTAAATTAACTGTCAACATAAAGGCAGCACTAGGGAAAAAATAAATAGGAATAACACCCCCACTCCTCTGCACCCACAACGTCCCATAACAGAAGCGGTCTTTTATGGAGAGGTCGAAGCTGTGTCAGGCGCAGGAGTTAAGGCAGCTCACAGAGATGAGTTTGAGATCCATAAGAAGCCCTATAAGTGCTTGAGACCCACAAAAACGGACCTGAGCTGCTCCCAAGGACTTTCCTCCACTGAGCGTAATTGAAAAAAAATAAAAATAAAAAATCCAAGCCAAACAGCAGCGAGCTATTAATTCCACAGGAAAAAGAATAGGATTGAGTTCATGGGGCAGATTGCTGAAAGCGGATGAAAACTTAGGGCTCACGATTCCATATTTTCATTAGAGGGATACAGTCTGGGGCAAATGATGAACAGGGATGTTACAATGGGCTTCAGCAGCTGGTGTTTTCATCAATCATTTCACAACAGAACTGTAAAATGAGGCCGAAACACACAAAAAAAGGCAATAAAATTTACATCGCAGATGGTATGCCAACAAGGCTACCTCAGATAAAATTATATTACTGGAAAAATTAGCCGTGTGAATTAAAGGAGAAAACTGAGAAATTGCAGCATCCATTGTTCTAACAGGAAATGGGCACTGCAGCACAGGTAATATTACTGATGCTTTCTAAAAAAAGAAGTTTGATAATACAGTAGTCATAAGCCAAACTGTAACAATAACTGTAAAATCCACATTCATTTCACATGCATTTGAAAAAGTGTTTGATCCAAAGATTACTGATTACAGCCCTGACACTGAGTGATGCAGCAGAAATAATGGCGGAAATGGCTCCTTGCTTAATCCACCATCCTGTACCAGCATAGAAAAACTTTTTGACTGTGCCTGTATGAACCTCCAGCTGGTTAGGAACCAGTGATATCCACTACTGTAAGATTAACCAACCCAACATTAACTCGTGTGAGTTAGCTGAAGCTCATTTTGTTGTTTCCGCTGGTCTCATGATTACTTGAAATGTTTCACACAACAGGTAAAAGAATGCCATATCCATACAGCTATTTCCTATATTAACTCCTTCATGATATGAAGATCTGTCTGTGGTCCATGTAAACACTGTATCAAAACCCAGATAAGACTCAGGACCAGCATACTGAAACACAGTCATAGAGTCAGTAATTTGCTATAATATGACTCAGTCACAATAAAAAAAGTGTGTGACGTTTTTGAAACAAAGATGACAGCTGTCTTGTATTATGTACATACTTGACAGGATGCTCATTTTACATGTCCTTTGTGAGCAGATGGAAATATTTCCACTTGAATGGACTTTAACCCAGCCTGCACTGCAGGCTTTTGCTCCTCTTTCCAATTGGGACAATCTGAAGATTCATCAGATGCAACGAGCTACCAGTTTAACCATCAGACACTGGCGTTGCTGTGGACATCAGATCATTTCCGGACACCTGCTTGCTGAGCTGTTTTCTACCCAAGACAGACAGAATAGTAAAGCTGCAGGAAATTCCGCCTCAAGATATCTGCTTTGCATCTTGTTCTTCACTGGGAACGTTAGTTCTTCTGAAGCAGAAGTGAGGTAACGTGAAGCAGATACGTTTCTGGTCTTTCCACTCCTAAGCGGCACGTTAGAACTGAAAAACGGGGTTTCATTTTTTAAAGATTTTATCATTTGCAGCTTCTGTGAGTGAGTGAGGTCCCTTTCGGTTTGTGTGTTTTTTTTGTTTATATATAAGAAAAGTGAAAAGACACTTTAATGCATTCAATATGAGTCAATTTTAGAAATTTGCATTTATGGGGATGGTTTTTTTTTTTCATTTCAACATCCAATCCTTTGATATGTTACAAATTCACGGTGTAAACTAATTTATCCTCAGAGCATTTTAGGAACCAAATGTCCCCATTGAAACCCATTAACATGGCAATTTGCGATTGTACTGGCATAAGAGAAAAAATAATTGTGTAGTCCATATTTTTAGGCTGTCATTCTGGAATCCGGGCCTAAAATTGTTGTTTTTGCATTTTTGCATCTATGTCAGAGAGAAGCTGTGTTTAAAAAAAATCCAAAATTGTCTGTGTATATATATATATATATATATGTGTGTGTGTGTGTGTGTGTGTGTGTGTGTGTGTCTGGCCAACAGAATAGCCGGATCGAAATTCTATTGTACAGCAGTTATAATCCCTCCCTCTGAGGTTCTTTCTCACACATGGGTACACCATAACTGGATTTTAAATAGTTAAAATCCGGAAAATAAATTCATCTTTGAAAGTTATGATCCGGACTGATGATAGCTTAACGGCCTATGAGCTTCAGCTTATAGGAGCACTTCTATAAGTTTGCATAAGCTCCCTGATTTCCAACTTCGAATGTTGCTCTCTTTTTAACAGCTACTGTTTAATCAAGCCAATACGGTAAAATTCAAACTATATCAAGATAAAACCTTTATCCTTTTGGTTTTCCAACTCTCTGCTCCTGAGCAATCACATATAAATCTTGTTTGTTCCGATCATTTTGTCTTCCACACTAATGTACCTCATTATGTGCAGGTTTACTGTGTGGATTTATTTGACGAATGTTCACCTTCGTTTAGGCGTTTTGTGTAAACCTCCTGAACTCACATGCTGTCAAGAGGTTTGAGAGACTCCTCTCCATCTGCCCACCTCTCCATGGGTAGACTATTTTCACATTTTGTTTGTCACTGGCACATGAGGGGAAACAGGGAGAGGGAGAAAAAAACTGTCTGACATATACTAACTGACATATTTTAGTGTCATCATCACATTACTGAGGCATTCTATAAAACTTTAGCCTTATATGAACCCTGTCTTGGAATTTCCTAATGTCACCATGGTGCTGTCTCTCACTGTCTGTACTTTCCTGAACTCCATGACAATATTTCACTTTCAGTGAGCATTGAATGTTCCTGCAGGTACTTCTAACGAAAATTATTCCTGGTTGGTAATACATGTCTGTATTCCCCATATAATATGAGTTTATAGCTACGTTACATAGGCTTCCATAAATTTCTACATCCATTGGGCCGCTCTGCAGGGGGGGCCTCCAGGGACACTATGCTGTGTGTTACTGGGCCACTTGTCATGGTGAACTACTGGAACATTCTTGTGAGCTACCTGGATGCTCTACAGGGTGAACTTCTAGGATACTCTAGAGCAGACGTGTCAAACTCAAGGCCCTCGGGCCACATCCGGCCCGCACAACAATTATATACGGCTCACGACACAATATTTTAGTTTTATAATAACTGGCCCGCTGGCTGGCCATTTTTAATCTGAGGTATTATGACAATTTTATTCTTATTTTATGTACTCATTTTATTGAATTCTGAACAAACTAACCGAATAGAAAACACTAACATTACAGATTACATTCTGAATAGATCAGAATAACTATTTTTGTCAGCAAAGTTTCACAGAATCATCATTTCCAATGAAAAATTTCTATTCACAAGCGTCAATAAC
This sequence comes from Lophius piscatorius, assembly GCA_009660295.1. NCBI lineage: Eukaryota > Metazoa > Chordata > Actinopteri > Lophiiformes > Lophiidae > Lophius > Lophius piscatorius. The sequence goes on along the minus strand of VRLP01003925.1, from coordinate 9,396 downwards.
AACAAGAAAAGTATATTTTCAGAATCAGAATCAGAATCAGCTTTATTGGCCATTTATATGCATACAAGAAATTTGACTCCGGTTAACTGTGCTCTTACAGTACGAACGTCATATATATAATTTTAAATGAAATGGACAAGGCAATAAACAAATATACAAGCTATAAACAAATGGAGATGATCTTGTGTACAGGCTATATACATTTAAATATATATGTATTAATATGTATATATAAATATATTTGATATAGTGCAAAGATGTCAGAGTAATGACAGTTGGAGGTAGTTATTGTATAATGAGGTGATCCAGGTTGTTGTACAACACAGACAATGGTTTGATTGTTCGTCAGGTTGATGGCCTGTGGGTAGAAACTGTTCTTGTGTCTGGTAGTTTTGGCGAACAGTGTTTTATAGCGCCTGCCAGAGGGGAGAAGTTCAAACAGGTTGTGTCCGGGGTGTGACAGGTCTGCAGTGATCTTTCCTGCCCGTTTCCTGACTCTGGAAGAGTATAAGTCCTGGATGGAGGGCAGGTTGGATCCGATGATTTTTTTCTGCGGATCTAATTGTCCGTTGTAGTCAGTTTCTGTCCTGTTTGGTAGCAGATCCAAACCAAACACTGATGGATGTGCAGAGAATAGACTGGATTATTGCACTGTAAAATTGGATCAGCAGCACCTGAGGCAGGTTGAGCTTCCTAAGCTGGCGTAGGAAGTACATCTTCTGCTGGGCCTTTTTGATGATTTTGTCTGTGTTGGATGTCCACTTAAGGTCCTGAAAGATTATAGTTCCCAGGAACTTGTAGGATTCCACAGCAGACAGAGTGCTGTTCAGTACAGGGAGGGGGGGCAGTGACGGGGGGTTCCTCCTGAAGCCCACTCTCATCTCTACAGTTTGAGCTTGTTCAGCTCCAGGTTTTTGTGACCACATCCGATGACCATTGTGTCGTCCGCAAGTGCAGTCATTCGTGTAGAGTGAGAAGAGTAGAGGTGACAGCACACAGCCCTGTGGGGCCCCTGTGCCAATTGTCCAGGTGGAGGATGTTATTTTACCCAGACTCACCTGCTTTCTCCGGTCCATCAGGAAGTCTGTTATCCACAGACAGGTGGAGACTGGTACAGCGAGCTGCAGGAGTTTGGACCAAAGTGTTCCTGGTACAATTGTGTTGAATGCTGAACGGAAGTCCACAAACAGGATCCTTGCGTATGTCCCTTGGGAGTCAAGATGTTGCAGGATGAAGTGCAGTCCTGTATTGACTGCATCATCCACTGACCTGTTTGCCTGGTAGGCAAACTGCAGGGGGTCCAGCAGGAGGCCTGTGATGTCCTTCAGGTGGGACAAGACCGTTCTCTCAAAGGATTTCATGACCACAGACGTCAGGGCGACTGGTCTGTAGTCATTCAATCCTGTGATGGAGGATTTCTTGGGGACTGGGATGATGGTGGAGCTTTTGAAGCATGAGGGACTTCACACAACTCCAGTGATGAAATATGTGTGAAGATAGGGGCCAGCTGATCAGCACTGGCATTCAGGCAGTAGGGGGACACACCATCTGGGCCTCGAGCCTTTCTGATTTTTTGTCTCTGAAACAGCTTCCTCACCTCTGTCTCACAGGTTCTAAGCTTGGGGTCAGTGGGGGGGGGGTGTGATGGGGCAGGGGGTTTTGATAGTTCAGAGCGGGTGTCAAACCTGCAATAAGACTTATTCAGCTCCTCAGCAAGTTGAAAGTTCTCCACAGCAAGGGATGTTGGTCCCTGGTAGTTGGTGACCTCTCGCAGGCGTCTCCACACCGATTCTGGGTCGCTGGCTGAAAACTTGTTTTTCAACTTTTCAGAGTAGCACTTCTTTACTGCTCTGACCTCCCTGGTCAGTGTGTTTATGGTCTGCTTGTACAGGACACCACTCCTGTAAGCTTCCTCCTTGGTCTGACGAAGCTACCTGAGTTTGGTAGTAAACCAGGGTTTATTGTTATTGTATGTGCAGAAGGTTTTTGTTGGCGCACACATGTCCTCGCAAAAACTGATGTAAGCCGTCACAGTGTCAGTCAACTCATCCAGGTCTGAAGCAGCATCCTCAAAGACACTCCAATCAGTGCAGTCAAAGCTGGCCTGTATCTCCAGCTTTGCCTCGTGGGTCCACCTCTTGACAGTCTTGACTACAGGCAGATTTTAATTTCTGCCTGTAGGACGGGATGAGATGGACCATACAATGATCAGACATTCCCAGAGCTGCACGGGGGACAGAGCGATATGCACCCTTTATTGTGGTGTAGCAGTGGTCCAGCCTGTTAGTGTTCCTGGTGGGAAACGTGATGTGTTGTCTATATTTTTGAAGTTCGTGGCTGAGGTTTGCTCTGTTAAAGTCCCCAAGAATGATGAGTAGAGAGTCTGGGTTTTCATGCTCCAGATCAGAAATCTGGTCAGCGAGGTGTTGTAGCGCCTCACTAACGCACGCCTGAGGTGGGATGTAAACTCCAGCCAGTATGAAGGAGGAAAACTCCCGCGGAGAATGAAATGGCTTGCAGTTGATGAACAAAGTTTCTAAATGAGGACTGCATGATTTCTTCAGCACTGTGACATCCGTGCACCAACTTTCATTAATAAAGAAGCAGACACCGCTTCCCTTCATCTTCCCCGAGAGCGGCGTCACGCGGTCCGCTCGGAGCAGCTGGAAGAGTGGCAGGTGAAGCGCATTGTCCGGGTTGTGGTTACTGAGCCAGGTTTCAGTGAAGCATAGGGCGGCGGATCTGCGAAAGTCCGGTTGAATTGAGCAGCAGCAGCATGTCCATCTTATTAACCAGAGAGCGGACATTTGCAAGGTGAATCGGGGGGAGCGCCGTTCGGAATCCCCGCTGACGCAGTTTAACGAGCGCACCGGCTCGCTTCCCCCTCCGCCGTCTCCGGTAGGTCCCACAGAGAGCTGCTGCTCCTCCAACTAGAAATTGTCCCAGGTTAACCAATTGTTCGGGGAATTGTGAAAAAGTATTCCAAGTCGATGGGCGGATGTTTAAAAGTTCCTCTCTAGAGTTTGTGATCACAGAGGGATTACTGTAAACGGGACAAATAAACAAAAAAAGACAAAGTACTAGAGAGCGCAGCACCGAGGCGACCTTCCACAGCGCCATCATGATGTCCTTACATTTAAGATCAATCGGATTGAAGACATTAACAAAAATGAACTTTAAACACCCCTGGGTAAATGGCTGGACTAATCTGGTAATTTCAGTCTTCTGTCACAATAAAACAGTAAAAGTAGAAAACAGCACTTGAAGAGCCTAAATGTCTATTTCACATTATAAATGAACAACTTCATGTGTTTTCTTGTTTTTAACGCAGCAGCACTGACACATGTTTACGTCTGGAGGACGTGAACGCATCTCACAAATTTATTAAAATGTGCATTCTATTCACTAATACGCGCGAGCGAATTACTAATTTGTTTATTATTTATCGTTCTTTAAAAAAGATTTATCAACTATATCTCCTCCCATGCTCTATAGCATATCCTCTAAAGATTAGCCTAATGCTTATCAGAGTGACTGAATGAACGCTGATATCATATTACAGAGGAGCACGGATACATTCGCAGTTCATTCGCAGTGCGTTCGCATTGCAACCTAGGATTTGTAGTCTGTTTGTACTCTACACCAGCGGGCAAGTTATTACACAAGTTAAATATTGTCAAGTGGGCCGGATATAATTGTTGTGCGTGCCGTATGTGGCCCGTGGGTCTTGAGTTTGACAAGTCTGCTCTCGATGGTGAGGTACTGGGAAACTCTAGATGTGCAGCTACTATGATGCTCTAGAGAGTGAACTACAGGGATGCTCTAGATGGTGAACTACTGGGACACTCTCGATAGTAAGCTAATGGGATGCTCTAGATGGTGAGCTACTAGGATGCTCTAGATGGTGAACTAATGGCATTTCCTCTAGATTGTGAGCTACTAGGATGCTCTAGATGGTGAGTTACTCGTATGTTACAGAGGGTGAGGTACTGGGACACTATTAGGTGAGCTTCTAGGAAGCTCTATTTGACGAGCTACTGAGACCTTGTAATGGTTGTGCTACTCAGAAACTGTAGAGGGTGAATCACTAGGACAGTTAAGAGGACCGAACCCCATTTGGTGGCCTGCTTGCCAATCCAGTCCTCAAGAGTTAACTCAAGGCGTTTGGTGTAGAAACAATAAAAGCATTTGACCATGTGCTGTGAAATTTCAAATTGATTGATGATTAAAACTATTGTGAAGCTCATAAAGCAGATATCATTGTCAGTTAGCATAGCAACAGTTGTATGCTTGTTGTATGATGATGCTTGAAATATTTTTGCCCTTGGAGAAAACTAATTGGGGACCTCTGCTCTAGATGATGAGCAATAAGAACACTGTACTGGATGAGCTACTGGGACGTTCCGCTGGGTGACCGGCTTTGATGTTCTGGATGGTGAGTTACTGTTAGTGCTTTGCTGCTGTAGGACGAGGACCACTTGCCATAATTGTGGAAACATAAATTGTAGTCTTTCCCAGAAAATCTTTAAGGAAAATGTCAGGTCATACCTATGTGAGTTGAAGCCAAAGCTCAACTGGGTCATGCAGCGAGACAATTCTCCAGGGCAGAAGAGAGAGTCCTGCTCTGAATGGCTCAAAGTGAATTAATTTAAGTTTTAGACCGGCCTTGTCAAATGACAGTCCTGAACCCAATTGGCATGCAGTCGGAACTGTCCTGTTACACGTATAAATGAAAGAATCAGAGGGGGTCCAATCATAAACCACCACAATTTGTTTGTTTTTTTGAGGTGGGGGAATTGGGGTAGTAAAACCGAACCAATGCAAGCGCTGGGAGAACATGCACACAGAGCTCCACACAGAAATGCCCCACTCACTCATTCCATCACTTACTATTCAGCATAAACATCCACCAGCCTCTTGCGACCCTAACGAGCTGCTCATACTAAAATAAATTGTCTAATTTTTGCACATATATACAATAAGAATGTATTTTTCTTTAGAAGAGTTGATTCTAAAAGTTTTAGTGACAAGGCAAAATGGATGACTTTTACTTAATCCTAATTCCAAAGTTCTTAGTAGTGCTGAAGGCACATTGCCATTTCATACATTTTGATTTATCTCTTCAATTAAATGTGTATCGTGGCTGTGCAGATTGAACAAGTGTAGTACTTTGGAAATATGTGTTGAAGTGTTCAAAGTGATTCCTCCACTGAAGCCCCTTTTTTTGCATGCGCGGATCTTTGGCTGGCTGTGTCCATTTTTTTGTCTTGGAACACTCTACAAGAGGTCCAAAACTCCTTATTTCATATCCTTTCTCCTTACAGAAATGGTTGTCAGGATAGAACAGCAAGGCTTTGAAAAAGGCAGTGAAATCCTCCAGTACCTTATCACAGTGTTGTTGTAATTGGAGCATCTATGAAAGAAAGAGTAGGTAGGACCAAGCTGAACTCCTTAATTAAACATTTAACAGATCAACAGGGTTGCGGTGCACCAACAGTTGCCTGCCTAATGGAGAAAATGTGATTCAGTACACTAATGGGTGTCTTTTTAATGAGAGAAAAGTGATGCAGGGTTCTAACGAGTGCTCTTCTTATAGAAAAATGTTATGCACTTGTCAGTTGGGTGCACTGAAATTGTGATAGACAACAGTTACCGTTTGTATTGAAATATTTTGATGTAGTGCCCTCATGGGTATCCTGCTAATGAAAAACATGTGATTCATTGTACTGATGGTTATCCTAATACTGCAAAAAATGAAATGCATTGCACCGATGTTTACCCTGCTAATAGAGAAAATGTTATGCAGTGCACTGATGACTAATTATTTTGTATTGCCCTGCATGTTTTCATTAATATATTATAAAAGAAAAATGCAGTTTGTTTGTACCCGCAGGTTTTTATAAATGTTTCACCTTAAACATTTTATCAAAAATTTGTCAGTGCTGCTGTCCCGCTGCAATAAAGTATTACTATTCTTATATTTTACACCTCTGCCCATCAAAAAGAAACCACTGACCTAGACCACAGAATTAAAGAGTTTCTATCAGCAAGATCGACAAACAGCTTCTGTGTTTGTGTGTATTATAAAGATGTCTAATCATGCAATTTTATTTGCTTATTAAGGAGATCAAATTGCTTCCTGTAGTTAAACAGCAGTAATTGTATGTGCTAACCATCAGATATATTGTATGGAAGAAATGACTAATGAAATGACAAATCTCTCTCACAACTCCCAACTTCTAAATTGTCAAGCAACCAAGAGGTCTGGCATGAAGGTATGAAGATAGTCTGGTTAAGACACAAGGACACACAGAAACACAGACACACACACATGCACACACCTGACCAGAGCCGCTGCAGTCCGGAAGAACAAATGGTACAAATGCTCTGGCTTCAAAACTTGCTATGTGAATTGTTTTTGTTCTCATGGGTCTATTTTCATTCTTTCTTTCGTAGAAAAAGGTTTTGTTAAAAAATGGTTTGGAATGTGTTTGACACTGCTGGATTTGAGGCTAATGAGCTGCTCTGCTCAGCTGGTGATTCTTACTCAAGGCACGCTGGAAGAAAATAGAGCTCTTTTTCCCCATTCCTTCCATCTGGTGCAGTCATATCCCACTAGTTTTTTATTTAATGTTTTTTTTTTTTTATTATGGAAACTTGCACTGCCTTTGTTGATATGCAACAATATATGACTCCAAAAAACAGTGGCCTGGATGTATTGCGTTATCATACTCTTTCAAAAGGAGCAATTGATGCCTGAACTGATTCTCCTGCAGTTTAATCATCCTGCCTGAAATTCCTTATATTGATTGAAGCTTTTGTCCAGATATGAAACTCAATTTTCCACGAGGTGATTCATGCCAATGGTTACTGTTGTTCATATTTTGATGATGCATCAATCATGCTTGGAGGCTTTTGTGGAATGAAGCATTAAGACAAATAATTAAATATCAGAAACCTCGGTGTTGATTGCTGGCTGCACCATCAGGACAGGAAAACAGGCACATGTTTAGGGCCCCCAGGGCCAAACCGCCACTCATATTGGTACTTTTCCAGAATCAAACCCACATCCCAATAGCAAAAAAGATCCTGCCTGCAGCATCCAATTAGCTTACCCTCTAGACTGTCCCAATAACTCACTTTCCAGAGTGTCCCAGTCACTCACCCATTAGGACATCCCCGTGACTCACTCAGTAGAGCACCCCAAAAGCTTAAACTGTGGAGTTTCCCAGTCGCTCACCTATTAGCACATCCCCGTGACTCACTCAGTGGAGCACCCCAGAGGCCCAGGAGTGTCCAAGGTCCTTGTGGATCCCCCTGTACAGCATCCCAGTAGCTCATCATTAAGAGTATCCAAGCCATTCCAAGACATTTCAAAAAGAACATTGGACAGTGTTTATAAATACAATGGAGAACACCCAATGGATGGTTGAATAGTGTCCTTAGGAGCGGGTTGAGCCATTCGTAATGCTTCAACACACAACGCTGGCTTTTAGGGGTCACAGATTGAGTGTTAACAGTGCTCAGCAGGGGTTGAAATAGGAGGATGGTGTTATCAGGGTGTCACGGTTCTCTTTAAAGTAAAATAGATTTGAATACCATACTACTGTGTCTATTTCTTTTATTTTAGCCCTTGTTTGAAATAGGTTGGCTCAGCTCTATTTGAAAATGTAAAAATCAAATTTCTATTAATTTTATGTAGTAGTAAGAAGTTTGATTTTAACGTTCTTACAGGGAGGGCCGTCTCCCAATCGGAAGATCGGAAGGTAGCCGGTTCAAATCCCACCCGGGTCCACTTGTCCTAGTGTCCTTGTGCAAGACCTTGAAACTAATATGGTCCCTGGGCGCTTCAATAAAGGATTTCTATCTTTCTTTCTTTAAAAAAACACTTTTTTTTATCTCTGAGGGAATCGGATTTCCTAGATGTCTTTGAAGTTTTCAAATATGATGTCTCAATCAGTCACATCATTTAATTGGTCAGCACACCTGTCAGTTTAGTTAAACTGCTGGGATTGGCCAGAGGTGTAGAATACAGCAGAACAGTATCGACATGCGAGAAAGGAACACAGTGCCGAGAAGCTATACCGAGCTGTGAGTAATTGACTCAGTCACTGAAATGCACTTTCAGACAACACTTTTTTTTTTTTGACTGAATCCCAATAGATTTGGTGGATGTTTGTTTGTGCGCCTTAAGTTACAAATTGCTAAGTTTTAACGTCAGAGATATGTAAGAGCTGCCCAGGAAGGACCAGGTGTGCCGAAGGGTGTGTCTTCAAGAAGAATATTTCCCCTCCGCCAGGTTGGTTCAATGGACCACGGTTGATTCGGGACTGATGTTGAACTGATGAACTCTCATTGAATGTGAGCTCTTCGAACCGTGAGTGAACTATTAATGACTGTTGTGGATCCCTGATATGAGAAGAGGATATCACTTCGCCCACGAGCTACTAACAGACCTGCAACGATCGTGTTGAGTGAGTGGGTCCGTGAATGTGTGTGTTTATGGCCCCGCACAATTACTTTCTATTAATTTCAATTTATGAAATACTGAAGGACATTTATATCGGAATTTACTTTAAGGACATAGCAGACCGGTCTTAAAACTTAATTTTGTTATTTCACATATATTTTTCTACATATAACACATAGACCTAAGTTAGTTTCATCATTTAATTAATCGTTAAAGGAAGGCAATTATCTTTTTGTTTTATACCGAGCATTTATTTAGTTATGTACAATTTGGACAAGACAAAATTATAATGTTTTATTTATTTTCTACATTATGTATTTTATTACTTTATTGCAAGTTTAAAAAGGCTAACTAAGTTTTACATTATAAAATTAAATTTTTATAATAATTTTTATTTTATTTGAAAGAGTTTTCTGGGGTCAGTCATTTCATAATAGTTTGTTATACATAGAGTAGTGAATTCAATCAATCATCAATCAATCTTTATTTATATAGCGCCAATTCACAACAACAGTTGTCTCAAGGTGCTTTCCAGAAAGAGCAGGTCTAGACCAGACTCTTTATATAATTATCTACAGGACCCAACAAATTCCTCCTTGAGCAAGCATTTGGCGACAATGGCGAGAAAAAACTGCCCTTTAACGGGCAGAAATATCGAGCAGATCCAAGACTCAGGGTGGACGGCCTACTGCCATGACCGGTCGGGTTTGAAAAAAAGAGAGTGAGAGCGAGAAAGAGAGAGACACAGGTGAGGAGAGATACGAACGGGGGAAAAGCAGCAAAGATATCAGCTATAATCCACCTTCTCCAACCGCTCCATGGTCGGGCCGCGGCAGCAGCAGGGATCCCAGGTTGATAATAACATTAATATTAATGTAACATTTAGCAATAGCTTATGGGGAAATACTATACAATAATAATAATAA
>VRLP01003924.1:0-56260 GCA_009660295.1 Lophius piscatorius | reverse complement strand
TTTTTTATTTATGCTTTTATCTGCTTTTACTTTGTAGCACTTTGAGATTTGATCCAAATGTAAAGTGCATTATAAATTAAATGTATTATTATTATTATTATTATTAAATATAAATTGCGGCAACTCGCAGATGAACTCTCCTTAATAAGATCGGTCATAACATTAAAACCACCTGCCTCATATTGTGTTGGTCCGCTTTTTGATGCCAAAACATATTTTGACACCTTTTTATCAGAACCTGCAAAAGGTGTTCCAGAAGCTCCTCTGTGGGATCAAAAAACATGGGCACTCATTTGCTCCCGAGCACATCAGTGAGCTTCCCTTTCGCTGCTTCACAAGGCGTCTTTCCTTGCACCCATTTGGTAGGAACTTACCACTGCAGATCGGGAACTCACAACCCACTCGCTTAGCTATCACAACTTGGCGCCTGTCAACGTTTCTCAGATCCTCGCTTACGCTTACCCATTTTTCCTTTATATTTCAGTAGTCATTATGTTGTGGCTGATTGGTGTAGGCTTTGTTTGCAATCAGTTTCAATGTTTGCGTTCAATCAACCCATGACATTAATGGACAGATGATGAGATTTGGGTTTCGTTCCAGGACTAACATCCACTGTAGGTTACTTCTTTTTCTTTTACACGTCAGTCTTAACTTGCTCTGACAGAGAATGAGTGATTCCAATAAAAATAATATCATCTCTATGAAAATTTGTCAAGCGGAAGCCCCAGTCTTCTCTCATTTTGCCCAACACTATAGAACCACATTAAACCTTTCTGGCAAACAGCCATCCAGTGCAACCATTCAAACTTCTCTATGTTATTTTTCTGTTTTCCTCTTCGTTCTATGTGTTTGATGACTTTTTGCTGTCTGGCCACTTTCAATGCACGTGTATTTATCAAGTATTTTAAAGCTTTAACTTTACATTGTTATGTTTATATCTACTAAATGTCAATTAATACCAACTTTGTGTCTCATATTTTCTGGTTGATGATCTTCATTCTCCTCTATCATTCCCATTGGGTCTTTTTGTAGTTTCAAGTACAAACAGCAGATTATTATAAGCCATTTAATACAGTAAAACTCAAAGAGAGAGGAAACATTTCAATCAAAATACTTAATTTAACCCACTATTAATCACAATGATGTAAAGTAAGTGTCGAGGCCTTGTTTATTTCTTTGTGCTAGCTTTTATCAAACCAAATCTGAAATATTTGCGGTGTACATCTGGGCTGTCTCTTGTAAGTAGCTCCAAAAACAGTGTCACAGATCCTTTCTTCATCAGAGCTGAGGGTTTCAGCACTTTTCCCAGGTAAAACCAACACCACATAAACACAATCAGCTGATGCTAGCAACATATTTTTCACAAAACTCCTATTTAAAAAAGAAAATCCAATCATTGAAATAGTCACCCCTATTTGATTTATAGAATCTTGTGCGGCTAAACATCTTAGTGTTCTTTTAAGATGATATGAAGTCAAATCAGATATCTTATGGGTTGTTGATCAGTCACTGCTGACTTGAGTATTTACAGACTCATCAACTTCAAAGCCAAAGCCAAGATCTCTGAAAGCTTGTTTGACTGTTTGATACAAACATGAAAAGTTATTGTTCAAGAGTCTCTTGCCTTTATTATTGAACCATTCATTTTTGAAAGCCATCAACATTTTCATGTGTTAATTCTTAACATTTATGCATTTTAGTTATTGTGATAGCTGAATTTTTTCAACCACATCCAGGATGCTAATGGGTGTGTGCTGACCACACTTTAAAAAAAGAGAATTGTTTGATGTACTCAAAACAGTACTTCAACTGGTAGTATTTAATTAAACTAAGTATCTACAACTTCAATTAATAAGTTACACTAAAAAATACTTAATGTTATCTGGGTGACTAAGTAAAGTAATTTTTTTAAGTTGAGAAACTATTTTCTTTTTGCAGTGCATTAGACCCCAAAGGCATGAAAAAAAAGGGTAATTCCACCTTAGGAAATTCTTCACCTCTCTATCAAAAAACCTGTTTTTCACGTTTTTTCCTAGAAAACCTCACACCTAAAACATTACATAAACATGTGTTTATTATTGGTGCATGAATCTGACATTACTTCATTCCTGCAGCATTTTAAGACAAATAGTATGCACTGTAAAACCAGAATTGTTGGTGACTTTAAAAAAGGACTTCCACTGGGTACACAGTTAAATTAAGTATCTCCAACCTTGACTGGGGTTATAGATTTGATTCCTGATCATCATTAAGACAAAAACAATGACTTTCAAACTGCATTTCAGTGCTGACTCTGACTCGCATTTCAACAGCTCCTGGTTGACACCGACTGAAGCCCAGCAGTAGTAATAATAGTGGTCTTTATTCTCTAGTGTATTACATCTCTAAATGTTAGATGGTCCAGCGATTTTGATAGCAATCCTAAGTTCAAAAAAACTGTTTTATCACAACCTCTGACTGTAATCACGTGATCAGATGGTATGAAACTTTCCAGCTTCTTGATGTCCGACTCATCATTTTGCCCATTGCAAGTCGATTGTACAAAATGTTGCCATTAACTTAATGCTTAGATGTGGGGCCAGAAGTCTGACAGTACTGTGCTGAGACTATTATTTATTTAATACTGAAACTACAACTCAATATAAACAGCCCAAAACTTATTCAACCACAGCACTAATGACATCACTAATATACCTAGGGAGGCATATTAAACCCAAGGTCTGCAGTTATTTTCATTGTACAACTGTCATAAGTCTACTATCAGGGGGAAAATTTATACAGAATCCACTTTCATTCATGAATCCACCTCAAAATTTAATAACATTCCTTGATCCAGGATCCACCACTTTCAAGAAATTGCACCGACAACCAAAAAGCAGTCCTGAATAATCTCATTACCTTCCTCAAGTCGTGTTAGTAGTCAGGTGGAGTTGGCATACGGCCATTATTCTAAAAATAAACATATTGTTGTGCACGTGCAACTCTGTAATCACGTTTGTGAAAGTGTTACAGATTGTATTACAGTAACAAGAGTGAAGATAACACATAGTAACCACGTATACACCTGATAGCTACTTCGATGGGAAATGACAACAACAAAGAAACACTGATACCATTTTGCTCTCATTTATTTATTTTTTCTATTTTATTAAGTTTTTTTTCTCAAGTAAATAAAACAAAAAAAGTCATACAGTATTTCTTATTTCATTGTTTAATTGCCTAAATGCACGCTGTGAACATAAAGAAAAAGCATGATATATGTTATATACCTGTCACTGGTTATAATGTAAGGGCTGATTATAAAGAGGCATCAACCTCATGTTTATACGTGTAGATGATGAGGGTTCACGTTGTGGTTATGTCAGTGAAACACCTGACAGAACACGTGCTTCCGTCAGAGGCCCTGCACACAGCTTCTGTGCAGCTGTTCCATCAGACATGCTAGTACAAAAAAAAGTATGTGACACATGTTGTCTAGACTAGGGGTGGTGCTTGAGCATCTTCCTTCCTTCTATCTTCATATTGTGCATCAAAAAATAAAGGAACTCAACTATCCTATGTTATACTATTTTATATATGTGCACACCAGGCAGGCATCAATCAGTGATTCTAGGGTCTCTCCTTCAAAGCTCGGTTTTCTCGTCAGTTGCTGAGCTGCTTGCAGCTCCACCCACATCTGCAGAGCTGGAGGTAGAGGGAATCGTCGGTTTGGGTTTGAAAGCCAACGAGGCCGAATTTATGCAGTAACGTTTTCCTGTGGGTCTTGGTCCATCATCAAACAAGTGTCCCAGGTGAGCTCCACACTGAAACAAAACAGAAGAAACTGAATAGGAGCTTTTAGGACACTTGTTGCACATGCAGACAATCAGAATGTCCACCAGTTAGTGGTTTCATGATGATTCTGGACACAAGGACATGAAGACCACTAACTGCGTCCAGGAAAACCACCTATGGTGAAATAATGTGTGATATGGCTGTGACAACTATGTTGATGAAAGTAAAAAAAAAAAAACAATTTCCAAAATACCTGCATATAGTTACAGGGTCTAACTCAAACTTTCTTTTGTATTATTTATGTTCATGCTCTTTTTATGCCATGTTTGACATATTTTGTTATTTTTCATTTGTCTGTGAAATGATGCACTGGTAAAGGAGTAATGCAATTATGCAGTTAGAATACAACGTATTATAGTCATAGTGTACCTGACTGCAGGTTGTCTCCACTCTGTGCATCCCATAGGAGAAATCATCAGAGCGAGTGATGGACTCCTCCTTCACAATGTCAAAGAAGGATGGCCAACCTGAACACATTTGTTATGAAAGGGTTGCAGCAAAATGTATTTGTCAACACTGGTCGCATGATGTGGCAGATACAAACTGATTACCTGTGACTGGACTGGAATGTTGTATCCATTACTCATTTTAGAATATAACTACTATTGTCACATCACAACTAGTCAAACAGAAAGCTCAGAGTCAACATGCCACCATAGAGGCCTTCAATATTTTCAGAGATGGTTGACAGGACATAAAACCACAACATGAAACCACGGAACATGGCCAAGGCTCAATCTAAATAAATCAAAAGCAAAATAATCCGTTCTTTTGCTTCATAGGTTCGAAAGGATTCACTGAAGTCCTTCAAACATCTTTGTTGCAGTATACCCGATCCAGAAATGTTGTAATTTAGAAGAAGTGCATATATCCGGTCACAGCTATATAATCCTGGTCCTAACCTAATGACATAGCGGTGGAGATAGGACAGTGGAGCATTTATCAAGTTTGTTCAACATGATCTTGGAGAGTGAGGGAATAATTTAGGAACGGGGGAAAAGTGTACTGGTGCCGATTGTGCTGTCAGAACTATAGAGGTCTAAAGCTGATGAGCCACACAGTGAAGATCTAGGAAAGATTAGTGTAAGCTAGGTAGAACAGAGGTGATGATTTGTGAGCACCAGTGTGGTTTAATGCCAAGAAAGAGCCCTACAGAGGAGACATCTGCTATGAGAGTGCAGATGGAGAGGACCATAAGTATGTTAGAGTGGTACAGTATATGTATGAGAGCAGTGAGGTGTACGGTTGGAGTGAGTAATGGGTTCAATGTGGAGGTGGGGCTACCCCAAGGATCACCTCTGAGCCCCTTCTTGTTTGCGTAATAATGGACAGATATCATACTGACAGATGAGGTTAGACTCTTTGGACTATGTTGTTCAGGGATAACATTGTGATCAGTGGTGAGGGTAGGGAGCAGGGGGAAGAAAACTTGGAGAGGTGGAGGTATGTGCTGGAGAGAAAAGGTATGAAGGTCAGTCTGACAGAATACATGTCTGTGAATGGAAGGGAGGCAGGTAGAACAGTGAGGGTGCAAGGAGTAGAGGAGTTTAATTACTTGGAGTCAAGCGTTCAGATCAACAGGGAGTGTGGAAAAGAAGTGAAGAAGCGAGTGCAGGCAGGGTGGAGTGGGTGGAGAAGACTGTCAGGAGTTATCTGTGACAGACAAGTAAGAGTGAAGGAAAATGTTTACAACATGGCAGTGAGACCAGATCTTCTACCTCTAGCTCTGGGGTTAGCAGAGTTGAAGATGTTGAGATTGCTTTGGGAGTGACGAGGATGAACAGGATTAGAAACAAGCGCATCCGAGGGACAGCCCAGGTAAGACGTCTCTGAGACAAAGTGAGAGAGGCCAGATTGAGACGGTTAGGAGGAAGGGTAAGGGATATATTGGTGGAAGGATGTTGAAGATGGAACTGCCCGGCAGGAGAAAAGGGGTCAAATGAAAGAGGAGATTTCTGAATGTGGTGAGAGAGGACATGCAGATGGTTGGTATGACGGAGGACAATGCAATGGACAGGGCAAGATGGAAACAGATGAACTGCTGTGGTGACCCCTAAAGAGAACAGCCAAAAGAAGTAGAAGAACAAGCATATAGCTGGTCAGACAGATTGATTGATGTTTTGATAAATCAGCTGTTGATAGTGTTGGAGGGAGAATCCATCTGATGGGGAGTTCGGGTTTATTGTTGGATTGTATTTCCAGAATTGGGTATATTTTAATAAGGAAACCACGAAATTAGGAAAAGCATGGAGTAGAAGTAACACAAACCTGTAAGATGAACATAAAGGATGCTTATAAAGATGAAACTAAATATGCCTCTTTTAAGCCAATATCAGGATTCAAAGAAATCATCTAGCTTCTAAAGAAAGCAAAGCAGAGGAAAGAGCTGCAACAGAGGTTCTGCATACCTGATCCCGAGTCAAATTTAGTGTTGGACCTGTAAAAGGAGGAAAGAAAAAAATTGTCAATTACAAAAAAATTTGAGACATATTATGGCTCCAAACATCAGAAGGACAATTAATAACTTCATGCAAACAGAAATACACTGCCTTCAGGTTTATTAGTATAGCTATTTCTATTCTTTTGAAAATGATTCAGGCAATATGTGTTTCTGTAGGGTCTACACACACACACACAAAATCATGGAGCTGGGGTTCAGAACTTGGTGAGACACCCATAGAGTGTAGCTCTTACCTGAACAGCTGAGCCCCACAGACCACACAGGTGTAGGTACCCTCGTCCTTGTTGTGTGTAAACTCTCCAGTGAAAGCTCTGTGACAGATATCAGTTGGCTGATTTAGTGCCTTTTAATAGCTCAAAAGGATGACTATCTTGTCTGTGAGCAACAACATTTATTGGGATCATGGATACAACGTCAAGCTATTTTTGAAAATTAGATTTTTTTTCATTTTCATTTCAATCAGGAGTACGGAACGCCATAGTGTCAGTTGAGAAAAAAAAAAATCCCTTTAAATCCCTGCCCACGTATTGTTGCACATATTGCATGGATTGTTGAATATTGTCAAATGTCCCTGGCCTCAGTAAGTGAGTGATTATTTTTATATTTAGAGAGATTTCTATTACCCAGTAGGAGGTCATGAAAAAAAGAGACTATAAGATAAAGCCTATGTGCAATTCTGTGCATGCATTTGCAAATGCAAGTGTGCCCTGGTGAGTGCAAGCGCCTTCTGATATCATGTTTTATGTGGTTGCTAGTTTATAATCTGTGCGGACATGTAAACTGTATGCACGTATAGCTAAACTGTGTGCAAGGATTAACGGAAGATTTTCTCTTTTTTTCTCAACTGACACTAGGGGGCTCCGTACAGGAGAGACATGGCACTGTATGAATTTAATTTGCATCATAAAGATGAAAATTAGTCTTTGACAATTAAGACCCATTGAATCATAAGTGCAAGCTCATAAAAATTGCTAGAGGCGTGTGAAGCATGACGAAAGAGGTCACTACAGCCCGTGTGTGATGAGTTGGATCAAGATATACTATGAACCTGATAGAGCTTGCCTATGAGCTCTGAACTGTGAGCATGTAATATTTAACAGAATACACAAATGATGTAGATACAAGAGGTGGCAGTGAGCAGAAAGTGCAGTCATGATAAATATCATGATAAATAGTGATGACTTATGAAAGAGAGGGTTGGCATGGTGGTTTGTCCTACCCCTCAGTTTCTCTCTCCTGGGTAACATGGTACTGAATTGGTGTGAGGCGCTTCTTCAGCTCCTCTTTAGCAAAGTTCACCGGCCAATTCTTCTTGGTGACACATGATCCTGAGGAGGGAGGCAGGAAGAACACAGATATAGACGATGCAGTATTGACTATTTTCTGATGGCACCAGGTGGGTCAAAGATCAGAGATAAACTATTTATCTCTATTTATTTTATGTTTTATTTATTTAAAACACATTTTTACATACTGCAACTTCACTATCAACATCTCAATATACTGCCATGACGGTTCTACTCCATTGTGGAGACTCTTACATTGGAAACATTAAAAAAAAGTCTAGTATTCATCCAAAGTTAGCAACTTGCAGGTTGAAGATCAGGGTGTACAAAGTGTACAGAAATCATGGAGTAAATGGAATTTAAAGCAACACGTGAGCACACCATTGCTTCGGAGTTGTCATAATGTACAGTAGATCAACCAAGTTTAAAAATGAGAAATGAAAGCATTTTCATTTCTCATTTTTTCTCATAATGCCGGTTGTAAATGTGTATTCAAATAACGGAGTAAAACATACAATTTTAAGTCTGTATGAAGAGCAGGAATCCTGTGCTTAAGCAGTGAATCTAACATAGAAATGTTTTTGAAGATTCCCATGTTCAAATGCCAACTATAAAAGGAAAAACTAACATGTTTGCACCTGTTAAAAACAACAGTTTTTTAGTCTTTGTATCCAGTTTCCCTCTTCAAAACCACTGTGGTTGAGTGGATTCGAATCATATTCACTGAATTTAAATTATATTTAGTCCAAAAGGTTAGTGTAAATAAGGAAGTTGCAGAGTAGCCAGGATTGACAGATTGTAGAGGGTGTCTACGATGGCAGCCGGAGCCACCACACTGGGCTTAGCTGAGACCTTCATAAACGTATGAGCAACATCACGGAGACTAAGACCCTGTTTTATACTATCTATCCAGATAAGGAAGAGAAAATGCAATGAAATAATAATGGTTATGAAGTTGCGGTTGAAGGAGATCCAGGGAATAACTGAGCTTCTCCATTTTTGAGTGGCAATTTGTTGCTTATAATATCAGACGCTGTGATCAAAAATCAGAACGAGACAGAATGGAACATGTCCCTGGTCCTGTTGACTGGGATCGGTCCACCATATCCCACCTACACAACCCATTCCTCATTTAGTGTAAGCACAATTCCTAATAATATATACATAAATTTCGATCAGCCATATCTTTAAAACCACCTGCAAAATATTGTCCCACAATGCACTTTTCACTATGAAACCTTTCTGTCAGAAATATCATCAACTTTTTTTTTTTAGCAAATAGTAGCTCTTCTGAGGGATCAGACAACAAGGGCTAACCGTCACTCTGCATGGACATCAGTGAGTCTTGAGCACCCACGACCCTGTTGCTGGTTCACTGGTATTCCTTCCTTAGATTATTCTGTCACAAAACGCCTTTACCAAACATGACCTGCATGCCCGAATCAAATCCTTTATCCATCACAGTCCGACCCGTATCGATGCCACACAGATCTTTACACCTTGCTTCAAACAGATTAAATTCAGAAGAAATGTTCACTTTAACAACGAAAGGCGACAATGGATGTTAATTAACTTAGCTTTAACGGTAATAATGTTGCAGCAGATTGGTTTTTTTAAGACATATGAAATATAAAGAGAGAGAGAGATGCTGATGTAATGTAATGTAATGTAACTTGAAACAAGATGTATTTCGGTGCAACCTGCAAGTTGCTCTTTCAGTGTTATCACAACCAAATACACTCAGTGAATGCAAGATGCAAGTAAGCCATGCATGTGACTAGCAGGTGAGCATAGCTTCAAACTCAACTAATGCTGAAGTGAAGGGAGATATGATGATTTTAAAGATTTATCCTGTGGCTCTCCAACCATTAATGGCATAAATTATGTTTAATATGTATTTCTAAAAAGAGAAAAAGACTTATTATGCACCCTGCCATTAATGGATGAATTAACTGTCTATCAATACAATGTAAATGTTCCATGGCACATTAATATCAAACTACAGCACAAAGTACTATGTGTTGTAGTAAATTTCAATGTTGTCCAGTAGATGATACGACATGAGGTGCAAAAGAGCTCAATGCACAACAGCGTTGTCGGCTATCAAAACAACTTTGAGAAAAGAAGAGGCAGTAGTATCCTGACTTTCTTCTTGAATAGGTTGCTCAATGGTCTATAGGAAGAATTTGGGATGCATCCTGCAGCCCAATTCACACTCTAGTAAAAGACAAGAGTCTAGATTTAGCCTTTTGAACATTGAGTGCTATGACTATGAAAGCAGATCACATCATTATGAACACACGGTGACACTAACGGTAAAAACTTTGCTGACACACCAGCCAGGGGTTAGGCTTTAAGAGAGGGCAGAGCACAGCAGGCACACAGCACCCAATCAGTGGACCTGAGGGAAGACTGCAGGACCTCAGGGCGACAGGCTGGCTCTTGGTTATTAGATGCAGCAGGTTGAAACCCGACATGACTGCTGGACAGAGGTACTACACCACCCGGAGAATCAAACACCTCTGAGTAGAGCAACAACCAAGGACTGGGCTAGATGAAGGGGAGCAGATAGATGGGGACAAAACATGGTCAGGTAAAGATATCATATTAGAGACAGGGTGTCAAATAAAATAATTTTCACCCATAGTACATGCATAGTGTGAGATACATTGGACCCCAGGAATAAAGATTGTCGAAACACTTAAACGATAAGGTCGATGGGAATGCCAGGAATTTCAATATTATAACCGAAATCCAGTGTCTTCTATAAATTTTAGTTGATGAAGGATCATCGCGATCCTGACAAATTGATGAAAAAGTTAATGCTGATCTGATGGAAAGATGCCAGAACAAACAGCGACTTCACAGAGGTGTTAGTAGCCAAACGGTGTTTATGTTGAGGCTGATCATTGTATCAATAACTCTTACAACTATTTTGAAATGGCAAAGAGATATTTGTTGAATAACAAGCATGAGACAAACCCACTTAGGCCAGTTGAATTAATGTTTTCAGCTTCAGTGAATAGTCGGACCATTGCTTCCATTAAATGACGGCTGGGCTACGTCTATTTAATCTTTGTGGATTAATTCTATATCAGTAATTATGTCCAAAAGGCAGACAGCCAAACCCCAAGAGGGAAATCTCTCTCTACATGAGTGAGGTGTCTTGAGATAAATGGTTCTCCAACGGTGGCCTTATATAGCAGCACTCTCAGCCGTGTGTGACCAATATTACAGGAATACTGCTGGAATACAGTTTTCTGCCGACCTCAAAAAACTACAGGCAACAAATTCTGTCTGATCTGATGGCATCAGATCAAGTGTTAAATCTTTCATACAGCAGCAGACAGCCAGATGCCTGTGAGAGGAAATAACTTGTCTAAAACCTCACAAAACCATTTTCACAACACACTGAATCTGTTTAAATAGCCAGTCTTCTCCATTGCTGCGTCAAAACTCTACATACATACAGCACAGGTGGAAATATTAGATTAGATTAAAACTAATCATAATATAAATAATGATCACACCTTTTTTCTGTTAATTTAACATTGTTAAGCATCTTTTATTACGATAGTGTTATTTGTACAAAAAACAAAATGAAAAAGCATTCTCATTCATTGTAAACTATTATCTATATACTGAAATACAAACATATTCATTTATTTTCCTTCCTCAGAAAAAAATTCCAAACTCAATGAAAAAAACTGTGATCATGTCACTTTCCCATTCTACTGGTTTGTTTTATTTTAGATAATTGCATTGGGTGACATGACTGTGATATGACATAAAATAGAACCAACAAAGGTGAACTGAAACAATAAATACACATGAGTAGTTAAGGTTGTTGAAGATTCAAACAATTAAATGTAACTCATTAGTAAACAGGGAACAGTTCCACCTCCACAATGATACAAATCCTTTATCCATCTATGGAAAACTGATTCTTATGAGCCATATACTATATGAAAGTTGAAAAGGGTTTCAGGATTGTTAAATGTAGTATCACAGGTCAAGAAGGCCGAGTCATGGCAATTTGTCCTGGGGGGGCAACAAGGCCACCTAAGTCCTGTTGGAAATCTTCCACAGCTGCACCACTGATGGTGTCCTGATATACTGGTGCACAGACATCCAGGAACTGCAGCATATACGTAACACACTCTGCAACACCGACTGCATCAAGTATCCCAGTGAAATTATGTTGTGTCTGAAACCCAGAGCTCTGCAACAAACCATTCATCTACCTCACTACGCGCCATCTGTGTATCTGATAATCCATCCACTGACTACACACCATATGTGTCCCTCTAATTGCACTGTTGCACATCTGCACCTGGAATATTTTAATTCATATTTCTATATGCGATTGGAGATCGGACTCTTTCCTTTTTCTTTATATTTGCATGCACATTATTCCTTTATTTTAGTGTACATTTTTATTTCGTAAGTTTTCAGTCCTGTGTATGTATACACACACATACACACACACACACAGATATGTGATATATGTATACATATATACACATATATATGTATACATGTGTATACATATATGTATACACATTTATATATACATATATGTATACATATATATGTATATAAATGTATGTAAAGATATATATATAATGTGACTAAAAATGAATGTCCTCATTCATACAGCCAATCTCTTTGTCAATATTTACAGCCAACGTTTTAGTCAATATTTACAGCCAACGTTTTAGTCAATATTTACAGCCAACGTTTTAGTCAATATTTACAGCCAATCTTTTTGCTCATATTTACAGCCAAAGTTTTAGTCAATACTACAGCTAGTGCTTACATTCAGTGTTTATGGACAATATTAGCAGCAATTTCATCTGACTTGAAACTATTTTTAAATATTTTTTTTAGTGTTAGACAGACAGACTGACAGATTGATAGATAATATTCACCAATAATAATTTCCTCTTACCTGTTTTTCTCCCTTTTTCAACTGTCTGAATCTAAATTTTGTGGATGGTCCCCTATACTTTGCTTGTGGTACTTGTACTTTGTAGACAGACTCTATATTTTTTACAGTCCTCTATAATTTATAATGATGAAAAGCGACTGCAACGACATTGTAGAAAGTTCCTGAACTGTAACGACATTGTAGACGGTCCCTGCACTGTAACGACATTGTAGACGGTCCCTGCACTGTAAAGACATTATAGACAGTCCCCTGCACTGTAAAGACATTGTAGACGGTCCCTGCACTGTAACGACATTGTAGACGGTCCCTGCACTGTAACGACATTGTAGACGGTCCCTGCACTGTAAAGACATTATAGACAGTCCCCTGCACTGTAAAGACAATATAGACAGCCCCTGCACTGTAACGACATTCTAGACGGTCCCTGCACCGTAACAACATTGTAAACAGTCCCTACACTGTAATAACATTGTAGACAGTCCCTGCACTGTAACAACATTGTAGACAGTCCCTGCACTATTAAGACATTGTAGACAGTCCCTGAAGGCTATGCATCGAGACTGATGTCATTGGTCAATGGCAGGATGGATTGATTTCCTGATAATGAGGCAGTAGCTCCTTGTCTACCTCACTATGATATTAAACTGGCGTTGTTGCGGTTTTGACGTTTCATTGATGAGTTACGTATTGACTCCAAGAATTTTAAATATGTGAATATCTTTACAAATTTACCGAAGTCTGTGATCTATACTGGAACACACCAGTGGAGTACTACTATGGCGACGACCCGTCCAAAGAACGCTCTGGAACAAGTCTAGAAAAACGATGATACGTCACGTTCCTTAACAACACCCTGTCGTCTGTCTGAATAAAAACCACCAACTAAAAATAAAGTCCCAGAGTTATACAGAGTTATATGTCTGAATCAACTTCGATACTTTTTCAAACCGACCTTATTTAGGTGCATTTAACAGCAAAGCTGACCTACCGGTTAGAAGAAACAGATAAGTGACGTGGACTCTGAGAAGCAGCATTCAATGTCTCCGGTGAGGAATAAACACGAGAACCTACAGACTGAAACCGTCCGAGTCACCAACAGGCCCTGTGTGCGCACGAGCGACAGGCGAACCGCTCATGCCCAACTATGGTAGGACCCCGCTGACAGACAGCCTGATGACGTCATGACGCGAGCGGAACACAACAAACCAAACTCATTTAATCGGACTAGTTACACCTTTTCTAATAATAGTAATACGGACTAATACTATCGAGCATCTAGTGTTCCACGAGGGGGAATTTTATCGAGTGTTTTAATTGTAATAAGTTATTACCATTACAAGTAATTATCTTGCGGGAACAAAATATTAGATGAACGAAAGTTAGAAAGTTATTCAAAGTTATTCAGGTAAGAAAAATGGTTATAATTGACCAGAGGGGGACTTGTCAGAAAATATTCAAAATGGGAGCATAACTTTTTTTTAAATTGA
The DNA here is from genome assembly GCA_009660295.1 of Lophius piscatorius. Taxonomy (NCBI): domain Eukaryota; kingdom Metazoa; phylum Chordata; class Actinopteri; order Lophiiformes; family Lophiidae; genus Lophius; species Lophius piscatorius. The sequence goes on along the minus strand of VRLP01003924.1, from coordinate 42,241 downwards.
GATGATGACAAAAAAATTTGTCCGTATTTGTCCTCAGGAACGTTAATTTATTGACGTGTCAAAGTCAATGATGGTCCGTTCATTATTCTTAACCCTTTTCGGGGTCACGGGAGTGTTGAGCCTATCCCAGTTTACAAAATGGCTATAAAATATTTTCACCTAATCCCATAGTATAAATAGCACAGACAATATATGACTGAATATATGCATTGACTGAATCTTATCGGTGGTCTATAGCTGTCTAGTTCTATCTGTGGGTCCTTCACATGAAAAAGTTTGGGAAGTACTCCATCATTTTAGCAAACAGGGAATATTGGATCATATGACTTTGGACTGATTCGCTTTTGGAATCCTTAAGGTGTCTAGTACTAGTCAAAATATTAGCAACAATAGAAGTATTTTGTTCAATGCAATAGATATATAAAAAGATAAAATTTGGGGGGCAGATTTCTGTCTGTGGGACAATGATGTGAGAAAAACTGGGAACCACATCACTATTTTAGCAAGCAAGGAATATTTGTTCATAAATAAAGCCAATAGTTAATTATCAGAAATGAAAATATGTTTTCCTTTCAACCTTTTAGCTGAAGCGGATCAGTCATATTTTTTTATTTAAAAAAATATTATTTTTGAGAACTACGTTTATAGTTTGACAGTGCAACAGAAATAAGCTTTGAAAAGTGAATCTTCAGTGAGATGATGAAACTATGCAGGGAAGGGATAAATATGGCTTCATCACAAATCATTTGAAAAAAATCCCAGGGAAACCCTATGGAGCTCAAATAAAAAGCAAAAGAAAATCTATATGAATTAAAAAACCTCAGAAGGCTGTTGTAATAAATAACAAAGAACCGCCACAAAAACATTTTAAAATCCCCTAATAAACCTTTAATTTTAGCAGTTTGTTCAATTGACAAATTACATTAAAACATCTGTATCTTGTAAAGTGTCTATCATATTGTACAACTCCCCCTCTGGTTAGCAGGTTAGGGCTACTGGTAGATCCAAACATACAACGTAATAGAAATAAAGCTGCATATAATAATAGTACATATTACAGTTAGGTCAATGTACAGTGTTTACATAAAATACATGAGGATTGACAATGCATCGAGGGGGGGATGCATCTGAGGGTAGAGCACAAAACGTGCCCTCACACCAAAAAACCAACATTTGCATGCAGCCTCGATGCAGTCAGTGTGGGCTGAGACGCTGCAGGTACACAATTCTGCTGCAGACATATAAAAATAGATTGCAGTGATGCACTATCAATTGGCTTATTTCTTAAAAGTGTTTCCTTTGCTCTGTTGTGTCGCGCATCCTGGAAATGTTTTTGAAGCGATTGTTAAGCTGATGAATAAATGTCTTCATGAGAAAAATAACTTGTAACAGGTCTTGAAACATTAAAATAGTACACGACTGCCGATTTAAAAAAAAACAACAATAAATAGAAGCATTTGCTTTAATATCAAAATGGAAATTACTAAAAAAAAATCGGAAGATGGAAAAAAAAAAAAAAAACTATGTCCATGGTAGGCCTTATTTCACCTTTCTAAAATCGAGGACAGTCTCCAGTAACGCAGTGCCAGGCTTTAAAAAAGCGCAAATCTAAGGCACGGTTGAGTTTTGAACACTTGAAATGTGCATAACTTGTATATTTCCACACTACAAATACTGAATTCAAATTTTATCAAAAAAATTATTTAAGTCTGGCAACTCCTGGATTTTTATTATTTCGAATACCCAGGCGCTGTAAAAACACACAAGCAGGAATTCATTAATTCAATACAGTCGGTTGAAATATTTGGAGTATTACAAACTGTCAACATCGTCGCCCCCCCATAGTAGTACACCTTATGACAAAAAAAAAAAAAAAATGGCAGAGTCGTTAAAGAAGCTGATGACGGTCAAAGACTAGTATTGACATCATGACAGGCAACACAAATCTCAAAGAGCGATGAGCCCAGATTGGGAAAATATCAAGATGTCTGCCTGCTCCTCTTGAATGTTGCCATTAGGATACACACTTGTTTAGAACAGGTTTGAAGACACAAGTTCAATGAGGGTGACACACCGACAGTGAAGACCCAACTTGAAAGAGGTAAATTAAAATAATAGAAATATATTGGCTATATCTCAAGAATTAGGTTTCAGGTGACTGCAAATGTCCCTGTTTCTGTTATATCACTCAACAGTTTAGTTTTTTGGAGCACTGCTGGATGCTATATAATAATAATAATAATAAAAAAGGACAAGGGAAAGAAAAGGCCATAAATGGGATACACGGAGCAAACAATAAACAACACAGTGGGTGAGTCAACATCCTGTTTCCCTGTCCTACCAGCTGAACGAGAGGCTGCAGCCTCTCGGTACATACATACTATGCTGTGGTAAGTAAGCAGCAAGAAAAAAATTGAGCTTATGGTTTGCTTTTAATACAAAAGGAAAAATAAAGCTTGTCCCACCATTCACATATATTTACATCCACCCTCTACAAGACTGTTAATGCCTTCCTCATTGGACCAAATAATAAATCAATAATAAGGAGTACACTTAACATCTTCAGGAAATTAACACCCACTCTGTGTTGTATCGAAAGCTTACATAGAGGCATACTCTTGATACATGCAGCCGTTTCCATAAAGTGCCTAAATGAAATCCATCATGGCATCAGTTAGACTGTGGAAGAGAAATAGGGAGGTTAGCGTCTCTGTGCACCTGGGCTGTCGCTTTAAGGTTGATCATTTTAGTCATTCGCTTCAAAGATCCCAAACTGACTTGCATTTTGTCAGCCGAATCACTCCAGTTAAGTTTTCCAGCTACACCATTGTTCCCTGAGCAATGCAGGAGTAAAACATGGCGGGCTTTACACACAGAATCTCAGTGACTACAAGAGTATAGGATGGACACAGGAAAGGGTGATGGAAATGGAGATGGAAGGCAGCATAACCCTGTAGAGGATGAGACAGGGCAGTGCAACTCTAGTCTGTTGTCTGCTTCAATTTCCTCGGCTGCAGTGATGGCTGCCAGTGAACTTGGACTTTACCACGTCTTAATAAAGTGGGGATCCTGTCGTCAAAACAGCAGCCCGGCTTCAAGGAGCTCTGGGATTTAATCTCTGGACAATGAGAAGGATGTACCCCTCCGGCCTCCCTGAGTAGAAAGCCATTAAAAATATCTTACAGGACAAACACGAGACTCATGTTGGTGGATTGAAGTGTTAGTGAGACTGAACTGAAAGAATAATCTGACTCGACTGACAAAAACGCTGAGTTGGGTACAGCCCTACTGCACATATCTAACATATTCAAGAAAAACTTTTCTGCCGTATTAAATTCATGATATTTCTAATACAAATATTATAGAAAACAAACACTGCACTGTTGAACAACTTCTCTTGCAAAGATAGTGTGTTGAAAAAAGGAGAACCAAAGTCTCTGTATAAAGCAGTGAAGGCGCAGCAGCAGACTGGTGCTGACATGCTGGGAGGGCAACACAGGAAAATGTTAAAGTTAATGCAGATCTCATGAGAAGCCTGAAAGGCTGGCAGAGCTGCGGTGCTGCAGACGGGGCGTTGTATTGTTCAGATGGAGGCTGGAGGCCTTCAGGGGGGTGCTGCAGCCCTGGGCCTGTGGGAAGCGCTGGTGGTATCGGTCCAAACGCAGATACTTTACAGTCACCAGCTTACCTGTCAAGGCAAAAGCAGGACATGGTCACTGACTGAACACTACAGCGCTCGTCACTGCAAATAGCAAACCAACGAGTTCACAGTCATTCATCAATCATTCAAGATCTGAACCGAAAGCTTCCAGTAGGTTGCTGATATCTGTCACACAACCAACATAACTACACCTTATACTGACGTTCAATATTCCCCAAATTCTCAAGTCTTGCCTTGGAGGTTGAGACGGTGACTAATACTGAGCCATAACTATAACTGTTTAATCATGAGTTTAAGGCCAGACGACTGGGTCAGAGCATCTCCAGAACTACAGGTTGAGTTAACCGTTCCCAGAGGTTAGTACATGCCAAAGTGGTCTAAGGAAAGACGACTGTGAACCGGCGACAGGGTCATCGTTGCCTTGCTCCTTGATCCACTTTGTCACGGTGCGCCGCGGTTTTGCTGCGTCTTTATCCACACCGGACACGTCTCAGAAGCGGAGCGTCCACGCCTGCCTGCATTGTTTTTGCTGCTTTGTTGTTTTAAATGGGTTTTGAAGATCGAAAGCAACTGAATGGCTCTTTACTGTGGTCAATATACTTTAGTTGGGCAATATTATGTCTCACGTTTCATAGTAGGTGTGTAGTTCACCTTCCACACCACAAACTCCTGCAACCGAACTCCACACTCTTTCCTTTCAACTGTGGTGTCTTAGCTGATCTTGTGCTTCTCAACTTCCAAAATAAATATCTCCTCATTTGTGGGGAAGTCTTTATCCTCTGACTGACCACTGACTTCCTTCTCTTATGTAAATCGAGACATAATGTTGATTAATGTCAGGTCACATTTAATTTGGAATCTGACCGGATGCTCTATCTCATTTCTGTTTGACTTCCTGTCAGGTTCGATCTGCAATGTTGAAATTGACACGTCTTCCATCAAAAATAGACTAGGCGTGTATGCTGAGCGGAGCATGGAGGCACTGCTGGGTCACGCCAAGGCGCATCTGGTGGAATCACGTACATTGTTTTGAATGGCAGCGATCGGGAGCGACGCTACATTAGCCTTTGCCATGATTTACTTTTCATACCGATTTTATAATGAAAGTTTGGCTCAATATCATTATGGTGTTAAGTGTGTAAATTTGTTGCATGTACAACTGGTACTTAAATTTCCCCTGTAATTAATTAAACATCTATCTGGATGGAACTAGCATTTGAGTTTCTTCTGTTTATATGTTACTGAGTCTGACTTGACTTTTCTGTGTCACTGGATAATTTTTTCTATCAGCAATATTAACAGGTGCATTTTGTTTCAAGTTTTCATTCTTAACATGTAGATCACAGGTGGTTGCTGTGGTCAGAAAATCTTGATTTGGACGGAAAAAAATCATTACAAATACATTTTGTATTTATATGTAATGCAGATCATGATCTAGCAGATAACCAGTGGCGTTAAATGTTTGATGAACTGAGAATGAGGCTCAGACTTTCTAAACATTTATGAAGATTTCACAGGATTCTCATTTGCTTGATTTGCTTGTTTCACACACATTACATGGTTAAAGCAAGGTACAGCGTTAAGTCCGAGCACACACTGTTTCACAGAGAAGCATCCATAAAAAGCTGTAAATGTTTGGTTTATTGTTTAGGTTGGCTCATAGAAGAGTGATCTTTAGGGAATTATTTTCAACAAATATTATGAGTGGAGAGAAAAAAAATGTTAGATATTAGTTTTTCCCCTCTAGGTTTGGGTCTTTCAGTAAATTTTCATATGCATTATAAATTAAATGTATTATTATTATTATTATTATGATGATATTTGGTGGGACTATGGCTTCAGGGAACTATTTCCTGGTCAAGATGACTTGGAAATGGTCCAGTCATTGATCAGATCTCCAAATTCAAGACTTGACATTAGCTTGAAGATCTTTAATTGTAATCCCTTTTATCCTAACTTTTAAAACCAGGGTCATTATGTCACAGTTAACGATGACTGAACCTTTTTTAGGCGAATCCATACGGTCAGCACGTAACGGCTTTAAACTTTTGTAAAGGCCAGATTTTAAATCAACTGTACCATCTGCCCTGAACTTCTTTCAGAAAAAAGTTAGTAAAAACCTGGTTAGGTCCGGTAAAAACTAACCATCATTATTTTTCGGCACGAATGTATGACTTCCGGGGCAGACAGGAGTCACAGAAGCATGACTTCTGGGCCAAAAAGTTACCGATAACTTCTCTAAAGGTATCGGTATTCATGAAACATAAAGCAATATTTATTGTTATGTAATATTCCCTCATGTCGTACCGATATACCAGTTTCGCCGTGCAAACCTGTTAGTCAGCCATAAAGCAATTGACAAAAATTACTTCAAAAGGACTTCTATGGTCTCGCGTCATAGCTTCCCCTTGTAACGACACACTCACAGAAAACAGTCCCTTCTTTATGTTGCAAACATAACAGTTATTAAGTATATGTATATATTCATAATTTACCATCAAACCAGGACCCATGAAGTGCCTTGAAGGCTTTCCCTGAGTGCTCTGCAGACAGACACTTTACATAGACACATCCCTGTGGAGAGGAGGACAGAGAGGATAATGTGGCGAACATTACAACTAACAGCACGAACGTGTGACATTAAATGATCGATGACAGGACAGCATACCTCTCGTGAGTTCTTGTCGACAGTGATATGGACGATTCCATCATTGTCGCTGCATTTCTCCAGGATGGCTTCGTGGATCGCTAGATCCCAGTTCTCCCCAACTTCCCTGAAATCACAGATCAAGGGGTGTCATACGGACGTCGTCAAATCAGCGGTGGAGGATACATTTGTCCCACAACGTTGTATCAGAGAATGGAACTCACATGACTGGATCAAACATGTTTCTGATCTTTAGGCATGGAGTCAGGCTGTTTGGAGGTGAATTCCTCTGGTCTAGGGGGAAAGCTGAAGAGGAGAGACAAAAAGTCATTAAACTCCTGATGAAATCCCAGGGAGCGGACAGACACGCAGAGGTGAGAGTTTTTGTTGAGTGAGTTCAACACGGTTTTCACTGAGACAAGAGGTCGCCTCAAGTGTGTATGTAGGAAAATATTTTCAGACCTGCCAACTTTTTTAGCAGCTCTTTTGCACCAATCCTCTTAACACTTGGTCATTTATCAACTCACAGACATGTCATTTAACAATTACGTCGGATGGAAAGAAAACAATACAGTCACCAGGTGTGAACAATCTAATCTAACATATGTCCAAAGGGGGCCCCAGTTTCACACCTGATTTTAGGAAATCTGTGCTGGGCTATAACATAAATTAGAGTGAAAGTCAAAAGTTTTGCAGCACCTGCTTAAATCTATTTTTTTAATTTATGATATTTCAACAAAGTGAGATCTTCTCATCATAGTTGGGTTGCAGTAATTATGTAAACAGAAAATATTTTAGTTACTTATGGTATACCATGGTGAATAGAAATGACATAACATAATACAAAGATTATTAAAATGTAATATTTATTATAAAAGGAGTTAAAAGCGCTCTACTGGACTGAAGAAGGCTTAAAGAAAATTAGTGTTGCTTTCAGTCTTGTGAAATTATTGATATTACACATCTGTCAATGACCTATCTTCAGTCCAGTTTGTCCAAGATCAGTTTTCTCCTGTTGCTTTTGCCCAGTTGCTGCAAAGGTAGGTTCTGGAATATCCTAGAGATAATTGCATTTTGGTGGCATGACGTCATAATAACGATTTCTTAATCATTTCGAGATACGGGTACCTTTGGAGGTTTTTGGCAATAAAATGAACCGACAGACATGAAATTTTACCTAAATGTAGCTTTTGGCAAACTGACTGACTTAACTAAATTTTGGTGAAGTCAAGTCTGAAGGTTGTGGTGGAAGAACATTTTCCTAACCACTTGGAGATTTGAGGTAATTATGGAGTTCTTTGGCCATTTCTCTCTAAATAATACATGGACTTAGTTAAATTTTGGTAAGAGCCTTTATCATACGCTACATTGACAAACCGGAAGCACTGTAGATCTGTAACTGGAAGTGGATTTTATAACTATAATCAGGTATATTATTGAGATTACTTCACCGATTAGAAAGGATCCTGTATAAAGGGGTATACTTGAGTCGGATCACAATAATGTCTACCTTTGGTACGGTTGTGTCTTGCGGGGGTTTGTACTCCCTGAATGCTTTCTAGCTTATTCTGTTAAACGGTTAGTCAAAGCTAATGCGTAAAACGGAAGATTATTTGTTCCACTTTGTAATGTGTTTTTAATGCTACCCATAGTTAGATGCTTTGCATGCTACTGAAGGTCAATATTTAATAAAGCTACTAATGGTTAATGATTATTTTATGCTAAATCTGATAGGGAGATAGCATAGCATCAGGAGGAATTTGTTTCTTCGTCGTTTTCTGTCACTTCCACTTAAAAAGTTGTCAAGCCTTTTCTAGGACAAGTGTTTGGTTTGTCTGTTCAGGCTACTGAACAGTAACACAGCAAAGTAACATGGCAATCTTTAAGGAAGAGGACCCACCCCCATTGTAGTTAAAAAGTACTTTTTCTAAGCTAACGTAAAAATAAGATTCAGCTGATTAAACATAAAAATATAGTTATCAATTCTATAATCCATTTATTCAATGAAATAATTTTAATTCATACACGGAACATTTATGTGAAGAACTTGCACCAGCGGTACTTTGAGACATAGCAGTTATCTAAATGTGTAGTTGCTTCACAAAATGTGTAGTTGTTGGCAGTTGTGTATTGTGTACAGTAAACACATTCACAGGGAAGTCACGGCACAGAGTACACAGAACCCTTGGAACTTGGGGGTCAATGGAGGTCTGTAGTTTCCTTTAGATATAAATGTCTTTATCACAATCATCATCATCACACCTTGCTTTTTAAATTTCTTACAATTCTTACTACAATGTATGTTAGATACTCTCTTTATTCACTGAAAACAGTAACTGTGAATTACCTTTTCCCTGCCAAACTTTAGAGGGCATCAAAGAGGTCTTGTCACAACTGAGAGAAGTTTGGATCCACCTCCACACCTGGAAATCGGCTCCATCAACAGTCTGCTTCTCCGTTTGAATCCTCGACTCCTTGGCAGAGAGGAAGTTCTCAGCCCGGTCCCAGATCTTCTTACATTTCTCCCTGTAAAATATAATAACTTGAAAAATATCCCTCCGATATATCAACCGGGTCCAAATGAACATTTTGCAGCGGAAACTCACACTATTATGCTTAAAAATTAACACACACACCCAGAGGCTCAGTAATAATGGTGATAATAATATTCTGAGTCACTTCTTCATATACTCAAAACAGCTATATGACAAAACAACATTTCTGTAACAAAAAGATGCAGCCACCACAACAGAGATGCTAGACCTCACAAACTGAGACAGGTTTGAATTCACTGACCGGTCTTGAGGGTGAATCAGGGAATCTCTGACATGGGGAATGGGCAGATAGGGCTGCAGGTCCGGGTTCTCTTGGCAGGCCTCACTGTGGCTCCTAAGTACATCTGAAAAGAACAGTTAGGAGGAATAGAGGGATTTAATTACAAAACTAACACAGAACTCATTGAACTTTATGTCCAGAATTTGACTGACATAAATGACCTGCAGCATCACCGGCCTAGTATGCTGCACACTACATTTTTCAGAACAGGGCTCACAATATCAGATCATGTTTTATTTATTCTATTATCTTTAAAGTAAATATTCATTTTGTTTAAGTTAGATGATATATAGGGGATAGCTGTGCAAAACACTGAAATCTAATTCCTGATTGTTTTTCATCCGTGAGTGTTCGTGTGAATGCTTTTCTCTCCTGATGAAAAGCGTGGCACCTTTCTCACTAGCCTCGGTTATCAGTGTAGGAATTTCGAATGTGGATACATTAAATTAATTGTGACCGCCGATGATATGGAACACTAGATGTGACATTTAGACTTGGCATTCTGGAATTGAACGTTATACCAGCCATCTTAGCTGGTTCCAGTTTTAAAATTGCTGTATTAGGCAAACACATAAAAAATAATACCACTACAAAGATACTGAGACAGTGGGGATTTCAGAGTTGATATGAAAGGAATGGACAGATGCCTTTGAGGGAGTTGCTGTAAGGACAGTGGGACCTGCAGTGTTAACCATAGTAAGCTGGTGAGGACTCTCTCTACTTGATGAAGTCGTTTTTCTCTGCAATAAGTCAGCCTCCCGAACGGCATATACATATTTCATAGATACCACAAACTAATATTCACTTGGGCTGTGGGACATCTAGTGACATAAAGGCTATATTTCTGGTTTACATCAGATTATTAACAGTTTGGTGTAAGGCAGTGGTTCTCAAAGGTTTTAAAGCAATGTACCCCCATTTCGGATTATTTTTGTAGCCACGTACCTAGTGATCAACATAAAAAAATATTGGTAGGTATATTTTATATTTATATTTTAAAATTTTAAAAATAAATTTAAAAACGTCACTGAAAGACATTTAAGCCAGAAAAAAATTAGAAACAGAGAGATCCCAATATCAAAAGAAAAACATTTTCAACAGAAACATTAAAAAAAAAAGTGCAAAGAATGGATGTCAAGATTACTCTTCCATCTTGAATGTTCCCGGAATTTTTCAAACAGTCCATTCATTCACTCATTTCACAATTAGATAAACATAGTATGAATTGATGGCCGCCTCCTTACCGACAATCCTCTCCACCATGTCATACATCTGTCTGGTCTCCACCTCCTCCCTCCTCCAGCGATACTTCACGTAGCAGGCCACACTCAACACACAGCATATCACTGCAACCATAAGCACGTAAGAAATTAACTTTGATTTGACGAGATGACTATAGTGCCTTATTCACTCAACTACAAGGTATGTTAAGACGGTTAGGCATTATTTTTGAAGAAAAAAAGTTTGAAAATTAAAAAAACCAGAAGTATTTATAGGTTTTTCTTAGTTATTATTCATAACATTAAAGCCATCTGCCTATCTTAGTTTGTTTTGCTTTCGTTGCCAAAATAGCTCTGAGCTGTTATGAACTGTGATGTACCTTTACAGTAATTTGTGCTATAGTAGCTTGTCTGTGGGATCGGACAACTTGAAATAGCCTTCTAACTCCTACAGCGCACCAATTATCCATTGGGCGCCATGACCCTGTCTCTGATTTCCCTGGTTGTCCCTCCTTAGACCACCCACTACAGACCAGGAAGGTCCACAAGACCTGCAGCTCTGGAGATGCACTGACCTAGTCATCTACACATCATTATTTGGTCCTTGTCAAAGTCACTCATATACAGGTACTGATGAATGGACGATTAAATGTTGACATTTTTATGATGATTAATGTGACTATTGGTCAGTGGTTATGATGTTATGGCTGATCAATGTAAATGCCATGCATATTATGTGTGGGTATACTTATTCAAAAAAGGGGGTTTAATTATTTTTTAGCAATCATTCTTTTAAATTAACATTTACACATCACCTCACATCACATCATATACTGTTCCTCCTGCCTGCTACTACTTTCCTGTCTGAATCATCTGCTATTAAAGCCCAACCTCAGTCTGATCAATGTGATTTCTTCAGTGATAGACAGTGTAAGGTTTCACTAAATTTGCTTAAAACATTTTTATTCATTATCAATAATTTATTGCATATTTATGCTAAAACAAAGTGATTATGTAATTGATCAAATTGATTGTTTACTTACTTATTCAATAGATAAATAAGCTCATACAAACAAATGATAGAATATACATCATAAAATCATGTTATAAGTCAACTTTGAATCTGGGCCTTGGAAAATACAGGTTTAGCAACTTTATCACCTGCTGTTTCTTGTTGGTAGAGGTCAAGATCAGGAATGCGTAGTGTTTTTCAATGTAATAATTTAATTGACATGGACATGCTTTCGACTTAATCCCATTACAGTTACGGGTTCGGCTGCAATAACAATTATGAACACAGTACTCTGAAAAGTTATGTTTAACTCTCTGTGCCGGACAGATGATATAACTTGTGTTTATTGACTTTAATTATATAAACTTAGGCAAACATTATTAAAGTCCAGCAAATGTGAAACTGCATTCAGATGCATCCCCTGCTTTTTGCTTTGTTTTTAGTAATGAATCTTTGAAGCGTACATTGATGTCAAAATGTAAATAGTATATAGCTGCTAGACAAAATACGCACTGTTTGGCAGGTCTGTCTCCGCATCAATAAACAATACATTCTAACACGCTCAGACACTGATATGAGTTCAATATGCAATCCTTGTTAAGAATTAAAAAAGGAAAACATGCTGTATGTATTGGTTGGTTGCTTCACATCTGATGTATTTTGATATCTATTGGTCTCTACAGGTGAAGTAGTGAGGTGTCATTAGGTGTAGGAAAAAAAACTAGTTTGAGAAAACAAAAACTAACTTCTCCACACTTTAGACTTTTGCTGTTTTTTATGTGCTGTCAATTTTCTCACCAACGGCAAAGGAGAAGACTCTGCTGATGATAATGAAGAAGGCTCGGCGGAAGCGGCATGTAAAGGGCATCCTGGGATGTGTGGACTCAAGCCGAGAGATTTCAGACACGTCGATCACTGGATCTCCATGTACCAGCCCCGTCAGCCTGCAAACACCAACATACACAAAGAACTGATATAGATTGAACAAGGGAGAATAAGGATTAGCATTACATTTGCATGTCGTACCTTATCCCGACATCCTGGCCTGTTCGGATGATCCATTCCAGAGAAGTCACAATGAAGCCTTCATACTCCTGACTCTGAGCCTGAGTAAAAGAGACATGGTACTTATGAGGGGGAACAGTGCTATTCAGTTTCAATTGACGATCTATGAGATCCTACTCGTACTGCCATTTTCCCTGTTGGATTATTTATCCAAGTTTTCAGCATCTTTTATCTCCCTTTTATCAAAAGTAAAGAGACATGTTTAGGCAAACTTAATATACAGTCAGGGTCATGGATGTTATTACTTGTAGATGTGACTAAGTATGTATTTTATGCATTACACATATCCGTGTGATGCTGTTTGCACGTTTCTATGTGGAATTCTTAGCTGAAGGAAATCAAAATATAACTTATCACACCAACAAGCATACTGCTCCTTTTCTGATGCTGCTCTAACTTAGAATCATGATCATGGTATGCTGTCACAGTTGACTCAAAGCATTTAAACCAAATGAAACATAATGGGGAAACACACTGTATGGGTGATGGGAAACATCACCCATACGTGACACATGAGTTATCACGTATGGGTGTAATATTCTGAAACAAAGACCAAGACAGGATTCCAACAGACTTAAGTTACAGTTTCCTCTTACTTATCAGACTGATTAAAACTTTGGCTTTCCCTTTTTTCAACAATTCGAAAGGCTGCAGAATCAAATCATTCAGAATCTGACCATCAACCTAATCATCCAGTGGGAGTTTATTTAGCAGTGAGGTTAGTAGAGGCCAGCTGCAAGACAAACGAAAAGACGAGCTTTAACTGGGATTCTGTTTCCTAAAACTTCTACAGGAGGGACTTTTCATATGATTTTGTGTCAGCAGTAGCATATGTCTCAATGTATACGGGCAATTAACCCTGTACATTGAGATTATCCAGCTGAAGTAGATCAATGAAGGTTGGCATAGTATTTTTACTGATTTGCAACTGTATCCCCTTGTGAGGGATCATATCCAGGTGGTGTAGCATGACATTAGTATAACATACACCAAGTTGTTTCTGATTACTTATTTCTTGCAGAATTTGATCTGGGTAATAAGATTTAAGAATTTTCGACTGCAGTACATCACAAGAACCCACACTGAATCCCCACTCTAATGGCACTGAGTTAATCAGCTATACCTGCTTACCAGCCACAGCTGGTAGCTTGGTTTCTGGTTTTGGTTAGCAGGCACTGATGCTGTGTTGACGTACCAGTAAATATGTAGAGGCCTCTTCCATGGACAGACTCCTGTTTGAATACTGCTGGTCTCCACAGTCATACTGGCCTACAATCACAATATCAAACAGACACTGATGACAAAGGGCATTCTTCTGTTAACTTATTAGCTTGTAGCAGTGTGTGTCCTCATCCTGCTTCTTTACCAATTAGTAATCATGTTTACATGGCAAGTTAAGACAGACTAGGTGATATGACTTACAAATAATGGAATTTTACCAGGACTTCAACATAAAATTTAAATCATTTTGCACTTTTTTTTTCTTTCTTTAAAAGGAAACCACCATGCACTGTCCATGTGTTACCCACTGCTGCACATAAGGGTGACTTCCAGCAGTCTGGATCGCAGGTAATTTTAAAAATCAGACAGTAATCACTTCAATAGTTCATACTTCACAATGAACTATTAAGATATTATTGCTTACTATTTTTGCCTTATTTTGACTCAAATCTGAGTTAATGTCAAGGCTGCAAACACTTAATACATTTCAAATGTGTGGCCATGTAACAGGAAATAACTGCCAGATCTAAATTAATTTGGCTGTGCATAAACATGTTCTGGTAAATTGATCATAATATTAAAAAAACAACATAACGTGTTTGTCAAGTAAAACTCGTTCTCGCTATATAGCAGAACTAGGCAATTCTGGGTGAAAATGATAATCTAGATTTTTTTCTAAGAAATTAGATAACAAATCTCCCAAAGGATTTTAACATTCGGTGCATATCTTATTGCACTTCATGGACATGATAAATTAAAAAGCACCATGCACTGTCCATGTGTTACCCAGCGCTGTATTTGGACACAAAGGGTTAACTCCCATCGTGTCCAACTACTGTCCATGTGTTACCCAGTAGAGCTACTGCGCCTATTTTCCATGCAGCTATGAGAGAGAAAGATGAGTAGCCTTGGTCAGATATAAAGTGGTAGAAAGAGAAAAAATAGAAGTGAAGTGACCTGAAGAAAGAGTTTAGGAGTGATAAGAAACTAGCAATCCTGTTTCTGCCTGTGTTGCGTGATGTTGGCCCTCTGACCTCTCAGACATATTACATTACATCTCTGAGCTGAGCTCTAGTTAAGAGAGATCTGGCTAAGCTAAGCAAGCTAGCATCTAGACCAACTGAGGCAGAGAACGGGCATTTTATTTTCAACACAGCCTTACCACTGAGTGGCTCCATGTGACAAAAAATATATGCTTTAACATTTTGGATGATCTCTAAGGATGCTCTCATGGTCGGGGCAAGGCAAGTAACAACACACTACAACTACCATAATTCCCCATGTCACAGATACACAATACCCATAACGCATCCCTCCTAAAGAGCCAGGTCTGTAAGGGCAAGTCGGAGCAGAACACGGTTGGTTCGCAGCGGCCACCCACTGCTCCCCCAGGGATGGGTCAAATGCAGAGGAATAATTACACTATGTTGTTCTGTGTATGGCTGTATGTGATCAATAAAGGATACATTATTATTTTGATTAAAATGCTTCTGAATTATTGTAATTCATCATTCATATAATCATATTGAATATGTTATATACTGGATATTATATTACATACATGAATTGTATCAGAGAATATATAATATAATATCCTATAATATAATAACACAATCAGTAATTTATGGAGAAGGGGTGGGCTTAAATAAATTTGAGCTAGAGATTTCTCACTCCTTTTCGAACATGTAATAATAATAATAATACATTTAATTTAACCTGAACATGTCTAGTGTTTGACAATTAATTCTGCTTAATGCTTTTAATTGTGGAGAGGCTGGATTTCAATTATGATACTATAATCACAGGCTGGGCCATTGATTAGAATAAAACCCATGATCACCATTAATACGAATAAGCCGGTAAGAATGGTTTTAACGATTGTTTGTTTAGTATTCCACAACTTGCCCCATTCTTTAGTTTCCCCTGACCCAACTTATTTGAAATGTGCTACTTCAATTAAATTCAGGTCAAGCATACAATTACAAATATCCGTGGAGCTGACGAGGTGGAACTAAATGTATGAAATATATGAATAAAGTTTATGTTCGGTGTTCAATATGCATGTAAAAAAAAAAGAAAAGGCAAATAGTTACATATTTTAACTTTCCTTTGTAATTTTGGTTGTAATAAGGAAATATAGGAGTATACTATGCTTATCAATAAGCGAATAATGACGAACAATACAGCAATATACTTGATTGTCGGTCCGGCACCGTTATTGAAGCCCAGCACTCATGTTCAATATCAGACCTATCATTTGGAATTAACTGTTGGCTTCATATATTTACTGGGCCCTCTGACATCAGCAGAACTTTGGAAGCTTGTCCCAATCTAGTAAATGCTCTAGTTAACCTTCATGAGGCAGTTTCATCTGAATGCATTCAATGAATGCGAACTGATACTGAAGCAGATGAACTTAACATTTCATGTGTGAAAATATTTGAATCACTGCTCAACCTACTAGATTTTACTTAACTAACTGAAACATGTATATTTTCAGTTTTAGTCTATCAGTCAGTTTGTGGAGTGCAGAGTTAATAGCTACCAGCGATGATGGCCAGATGGTTGTGTAGATTGAGCAGGAGCTTGAGGATCAGGTCCTTCTCCGTCTTGTTCTACAGAAAGCAAAAACACAAGAGAGCATCTATTTAGTAGTTAATTTGTAAACACAACCTGAAATACTTTGAGGGATAAAAAGAGCTTGCACCAAAACAATTTTTTGGGAAACTGTAAAAAGAGTTTACAATCAAGGGACTGCTCCCGGCATATTTTCCCCGAAATCAAGAAAAAATAAAGCCGTTAAAAATTCTAAAACACTTAAATTATTTTCACAACATAGATCTTTAATCTGTGCCTGTGGATATAAATTGGGTGGAATATTTGGAACACCTCCCTCCAAACATAATTGGTACTCTCTCTTTCTCTCCTTTCAAGGCAATGTGCAATTTAGAGCAGAAGCTTGAATGGCAGAGCTGCCTCTTTGACACTTCATGTGCCAGGAGATCCTATTCAATTCATTAGCATGGCACCACGTAAACCCTGTTCACTGCTAACAGCTGTTATGCTCATAATCTAATTCCAGATTAAATGTAGACATTGCTCTTCCATCCTCTATACTGAAAAAAAAAAAGTGCTGCTGCTGAAACTGGGTTAACAGAAGGTATACTTACATATGAAGCGTCAAACTCACTCCCAAACGGATGGCTCTTAACTGCAACAAATGAGACAGATATGGTCAGGAGATGGTTACACCAACACAATCACCTCAACTGAAGCCTGAACGCACAACAAATGAGACAGATATGGTCAGGAGATGGATACACCAACACAATCACCTCAACTGAAGCCTGAACGCACAACAAATGCAATCGACACAAGCTGGATCAAATGGAAAGATAGTTGGAAAGTAGAACAGCCTTTCATTTGAGGCAAGACTAAAAGTCAAAGACCCCAGGCAGGGTCAAGTGGCAGTTGTATCAACATCCTTTAACAAACTGGTTTTAGATAGGAGATGCTACAATGATGTGTGTGCAGACAGAATACCAGAGACTTTAATTCAAAATTATACTTATTTGCACTTTAGTATATATGTTTAGACTTAATGTTGCTTGTTCTGTGCTCCATATTTTGTAGGTGATATAGAAGCTGTGAGGTGATTTTCTGATTTTAATTGTACTCTTTAAATCATTTTAAACCAGAAATCACAGCGCAGCCCAGGTACACATTTATGTCCCAGCCCGACCGAGTCCGGGAGACTACTGTATGAGCATATCCCAAACCCAGTAGACCTTTTTGCTTTCCTGTCCAAACCGGACCGTGTCCAACACAGTATAGACCAGCGGCCTTCAATAGGCGGCCCGCGGGCCGGATGCCTATCCACGGACCCTGAGCTGAACGTGTGACACCTTCACTGTGTGTGTTTTGGTTTGATCAGCACGTGTAAATGGGCTGTCATCTCCATGCCAACGATGTGTTGTTAGGCTCTTTGGGTTTACATGGGACACTTTTCTCCTTTCGGAATCAAACTTTTAAAAATGCAATGTCGGCCGCCTGTTTAAATGACTTTTGATCTTTTGCAACCTGGTGTTTACAGGCATCGACTCATCTAATCGGAAACGCTTTCAGACATGCGCAGACGATCCATACTCCCGTTCATAAGGTGGCGATAATGATTCGGTGAGTTGTTTGATGACCGCAAACAAGCACCCAGAAGAAGAATATGACAAAGCGGGGGTACGGAAGTGACTTTTCGACTATCTAACAGGCCAAATATGATAAGATTCAAAGTTAGAATGAATAAATGACTCTCTGATGTAGACCGGTACTGTTTTGAAGTTGCTGTATTCAAAATGCGTCTCAGCGCTGAAAAAACTTTGCGGAGCATTACGTCACGATGCTGGGCATGCGCAGATGCAACTCATACAGAAAACGCTACAGTGTTTACATGCAGCGACTGGCAATCGGAAAGGCGTTTCGAAAGGATTTGGACTACCTCTTTGCAAAGGAATGAAATCTAATTCGGAAAGGTACTTTCCATTCAGAAAAGGGTGTTTACATGCAGCATTTCCTTTCAGATAAGACATCTTTTCCAGATCAAAACGGAATTAGGCTATCAATGTAAACCCACCTATGACACAACAACAAAAAGCAACAGAATGCTCACTCACTGTTGTGTGGGTGTTGGGTTAGCACAAGATGCCTTTTCTCTCAGTAAGCAGCCGTGTTTGACACAATGTAAAATAGTTTTTCATTGCGCTTTGATTCCTGAGATCTTGATATATTTTTTTAACAAAGCATTCAATGGAGGGTTTTGTTTTATTTGAGTATTTATTCAAATTTATGTCAAAATGGAAATGGCATTTTATTTTAGTATGTATTATTTTGCTTTGAATATAACATTATTATGCCTTATAATAAATGGACCTTTGACTTGTTGAAATTTTTTTGGACCTTTTGAGTTCGTATTTTAGTACCCCTGGTATAGACTAACTGAACCAATGAGTTTATACACTGTTACACAGTTGTTGTAACCATGATTACCTCCCGTTTATTTACCCTGATTACTTCAAGTCAGTAGAATAAACAACTCTAAAAGGGTCAGTTTTTGGCTCTATGCCCTAGTTTATGTTTTTACATACAACTGGTGCACCCTCTACTCCCGACCTTCTCGTCCGTGCCAACGCTGTCCCAGTTCAGGTACAGGAGCCCACCCTCTGGAACTCTGAACCCCTAGTACAGGGTGGAATGTGAGTCAATGTCAATATCTCCTATACCTGCCTCCTCCATAACATCACCAAAATGTTATCAACGCTGGGATATGGAAAAGCTATCTCTGGGTAAGATTTGAAGCAAATTCATCCTGTAGTTTTTCTGTAATCTTGCTCACAGAAACAACAGACAGACAAACACCCACAAGTGAATACATAATCTCCTTGGCGGAGGTTATAACAGTGAGAGAATCGGACAGACTTGTGAGGGAAAGAGCTCTCTCAAAATGCGAGACAAAACTTAAAATAAGAGACGGAATGAATTCATAAGAAAACCCTGTTGATGCAGGTGAGTTTCTACAGGAGAAAGGGTAATAGCTTGAAGTGTAAGATGTTTTTTGATTTAGAGAAGACAATGACAGTCAAAAATATATTTGCACTGCAAACAATGTTTTACCATAGTAGCAGCACAGCAATACCACAAATGTATACAACCACCTTATACGTCAGCACAGAATATGGAGACCCCTAATTGTCAGGTATCAAAAATACAATTGATTGACAAGAGTTGTGACACTGCTTCAAAATAAAGTGTGTAAAACTTTTCTAGTAAAGTTATGGGATGGTTTAATCACCTAAAGGTTTAACGGTCGGTCTTTATAGAACTTTGTGGGGAAGTTAGAACACATATTAGCTCTTCTAATTGTCAATTGAGAAAAATATGTAATCTTGTGGAAATCCAGTCACTTGGTTAATAAAATTGTGTGGACATTTTATGTGACACTATCAGGGCTTGGTAGACATATATTCTATCGGGACTATTAGATCTATAGTATAGACGTCTAGTCTATGAGACTCATTGATTGTTTCTCTGAAATAAGTTTGTGACAGTAAGAACCCTTGCCATTGTGTTGTTGATAAATACATAGTAATTTCCATGTTGTCGACGCTTCATTCATATCGCATAAATCTGTGCTCTCTGTTGGCAACACCATGAGAACGGATAAAAAGTATTTGCGCAGTTTGTTTAGAAAAACAAACGCACAGATTTACACTTTACTCGTTTTTATTTATAAGTTGACACTAGGGGGGCAAGATGACAAACGTCCAATGTGCTGGTTCCATAGCATGTTGATATTCTAGGTTCCATTTTGTACCCCCATATATTGGTTTTCTTGAACTTCTATCAAGTATTAGTAGCTTGGAAATTGAATAAATTAAGAGAATCTTGATCACAATTCTTTAATAAAAAAGTTATTGTACTTTTATATACAGTAGAATTGCAGAGCCCTCTTAGAGACTGTAACAAATTGCTGGAAAAATTGAATGTTGGTTCTTAAAGATAGGTGTAAGAACTCAGTTGATTGAAGAGCTGGTTTGGTGGCAAAGGGTAGTAAGAAAATATTTAGCAGGTGGTTTTAGGGTTAGTTGTTGGTTTTGTGAAAATGTGTGTCTTCTCTAAGAAAAATGGTTTTACATAACCCGTAAAGTTATGAAAGAAACAGAAATCTTGTTTATACCCTAATGGTGTTATCAGTGCATTAAGAATATCTGGTTTTGAATTACAATCAATCGCCATGCTACGTTGGACAAACATTAGACTTAACATTGGCATTACATGAGTGTGTTTAAGTGATTGTATTTGACAATAAAGACTTCTTGAATTCATCAATAGTGTATCCTGTCAGATACTTACTGACTCCATCTACCTCTGAGGCCACAGAACCCCTCATTATCAGGTACATGAGGCCCAGCAGCAGGAAGAAGAGGCAAGCTGCAGTGAGCAGGAACATGGACAGGTAGTGAGCACTAAAGCTTCCAGAAGACGATATCTCTTCCCTTTTGAATTGCTGGAGCAGCTCGTCCTCCGGGACATTCACTTTCTGTTTTGGCAATGCTTGGATGTATGCATTGTTTGGAGCTATATGATTGGAGTTATTGCCCCTGTAGATATGGGACAGGCTGCTGTAGTTGGAGAAGCGCGGTCTCAGCCCGATGCTGAACCTACTCGTATTGCCACCGCTTCTGAGGATTCCATGATCCTCGTCGACGTGGTTAATTTTCCCAACCTCCTCTCCTCCATGGTTATCGTTGAGGGACACGTAGATGGACTTCCTGGAAAAGTTCTGGCTCCGCAAGCTTCCCGATGAGCCCGAATTTTTGCTCATTACTTCGTCTTCCTCACCCTCTTCCCTCATACTTGCCACCATGTTAAGACTCTCAGACGAGTTAACCTCTCTAACCGCCCCTCCCGTCTGAGACCCTCGGTCGACGCCGTGGGTAGGAAAGAATTGCGAGTGGCTCCGTCCAGACTGCAATCTATGCCGCTGTCGTACTCCTGCAACACGGCCCCCAACCTCCTCCTCGTCCGAGTCTGAGTAATCCCCCGTTAACTTGCCAGTGTTCAAGTGTGACACCCCACAGCCATTTAAAGATTGAGAGTTCTTCCCAATTCCTCCCCCATAATCGCCCTCATCCCCCGATTCGTCATGATCCCTCCCTTCCGTCTCAAGGCTGGATCTGGCACGAACTCTCCAAACCTGGGAGACGCTTCTCTCTCCGCCCGGATCCGTGGAAGAATTGTTGCTATTCAGCGTACTCGAAGCGCCATACTGACTCTTAGTAGCTGCACTCGGTGATGGTACGGTTTTTATCTTCGTGGGTGGTTGAAAACCAGGGCTTCGGTCCGCCTTACCACTGTGATTGGGGCCCTTTCTTTTAAACGGAGTTTCAGCGTCAGACTCGTCAGAACTGAAACCGAGGACAGAGGACTTCCGGCCCGGTCTCCTGCTAGAGCTCAGGTGCGTGACGTCATGGCTGGCTGGCCTGGATCCCGGAGTGTTACCGCCGCCAGTCGTGCTGTTAATGGCCCCGGCGCTCCGGGTTTTACCCGGCCTGGAGCCCCACTGCTGTTGCTCCTCGCGAAGCTTCTTTAACTTCTTCAAATACACCGGGCGAGTGTTTTCAGTTAACGGGCCTGGAATGAAACCAAAGCGCTTCAATTCGGAGAAAAGCTCCTCATCCGTTAACTGCGACGACGCCATCTTTGACAAAACTCAGAGCGTTGTGTAACGGAAATGACGCAGGACTAAAGTGGCAACAGACCAACTGGACTGGCTTCCTCTTCTTCGACTTCTTCTTCGACTTCTTTATTGGCAAACACTATGCGTATCTCAATAGCTAGTTCGTTACGTTCTGCACTTGTGGACTTTGGAACAGTGGCACAGAAGGGTACTTTGTGACGTCGCAGCAAAATTCGC
This sequence comes from Lophius piscatorius, assembly GCA_009660295.1. NCBI lineage: Eukaryota > Metazoa > Chordata > Actinopteri > Lophiiformes > Lophiidae > Lophius > Lophius piscatorius. Next base: position 20,113 of record VRLP01003924.1, on the reverse strand, counting down.
CTCCAGTTTCTTCATTGTAATTGATATTTACAATAAATTACCTCGATGTAATTATACAAGTTTCCTGTATGCATTTTATTTAATTTTAAATATATGAATGAGTAATTCAATTATGTATTTTCTAATACTATGTAGAAGATCGTAGTTGATGGCAGAGAACATCTTTGAGTACTGAGATAATTTGATATGACTAGTGAAAGGTAGTGGTGGGAAAAGTCTTCACATCCTTTACTTGAGTAAAAGTACTAATATTACACTTAAAAATACTCGACTAAAAGTAAAAAAAAGTAACAGAAGCCTTTCTTTAAGTAAAATCATGTAAGTATTATCAACAAAAAGTTCCCAAAGTATCTGAATAAAAGTACTCACTGTAGAATAAAAGTTTTCTAGTCATTCTTTCACAATATCATTTTTAATAACCTTTCTAGCTGGTGAATAAAGAAAGTTTAAAATCTAGTGATTGTAAATGTTTGTGTCTTTATTGGTCGAGGAAATTCTGCTTAGGAATTATATAACCAGATGAATAACTCAGTCACTAAACTAAATAAATGAACTTAAAAAACATACTGTAAATGTCATAAAGCCGAAGGCAGGCTGATCATCTGATTTACGGAATTTTTAGAGATACATGGTTCTCACAGGACAACAATGATATAAACAGAATTTATAAAAAAACTTTTCTTCCACCAGAATAAATCCCTTGAATTCTAAGTTGGACTATTTGTATTTGTATTATATAGTTTGTAATTTAGTTTTCATTACAAACACAAAGTATTGTGGAGGTTCTGAGTGTAATTCAATAAATTCCAGTTACCGGTATACCTTGAAGCCGTTAAGGAAGCAGCGAGGAGAGGGATCAGGGGTGGAGAGCCGGGATGGGAGAGGAGACTTTCTCTCGATCCAGGGCTGACTCAATATTTTGACATAGAAGTATTCCAACAATAGGATTGAATTAAATATTACTGGATTAACTAATGTTGATTTAACATGTGTGCAACCTTTCTGTAACACAAGTCTTGCGTGCATTACAGTGTTAAATATTTGAAGTTTAACTAACTTTTCTGTGACTGTTCACTGAGTTCTTTTCTTTGCCACATTATAACACAGGAGGGGGGTGATTAGAGGATTCACACAAATAAAATTTAGGATTTAACTGATTATTTTACTATTACACAGCTATATATATTAGATTAAATGGATTAAACAATATTATCTATTTCTTTGTTTTCTTATTAATCCAAGAATTACCTTTCAGCAACAATTGTTGTCATCTAACATCAAAAAATCTGCATGATCTATATGAGGTGTAAGGGAGATGGGTGTCATCAGGGTGCCTCCTTCAGTTTCAGGAGAGGCTCAGTGAGTGGGAGTGAATAATATTACATGAGAAGATCCAATATAAATACAGTAGTTTATAGGGGGTTACACCTTTTTTTTCTGAGCTCCAGAGGAAAGCCTTATCTAAGACTTTGAAAAGTCTCACGTCTTGTATATTTAATCAAAGCAATTACTAGACATTATTGAAACTCAAATTCTTCTCTCTACCTATGAAACACTAGGTATTACCAATGCATCATGTTTTGAGAACACAGACAGTCTGAAGAGCAGACACAAGACCGAAAATGCCCTGAATCGTCTCTCTTTACAACAGCAGGTGGTGCTGAGAGTCTGTTTAAACAGGAGGGAGAACTTCTGGAGGTCAGAAATTAATTTCACTCTGTATGACTTAGAGTTGTAAAACTCCCGAAAGACTTCAAGTGAAACTGAAAAAGCAGGCACTAAACACAGAGCTTCTAAACTTTGAGATATCTTTGTTTTATGTTATTTTTACTCAATACTTATATACATCCTGGGTTTTTTTGTTGCAAAGTTGTTTATCCTGGGTATTCTGATAAGGTGTGTTTACATGTGTTGTGTTATTTTATAATATTTGTCTCATCTATTCCATTTTATTTTGTTACTTACTGTTTCTGGTATTTTAATTGTAATCCTACCAGGGGGACTGTAGATGGAAATTACCCTCAGTCTAACTCTGGTAGAATACATCATATGTTAACATTTATGTCTAATATTACCTTCACAAATAAAGACATACCAAAATCAACCCCTTTACTGCAGAAATTTTGCAAATCACTGGGTGGCATGAGTATTATTGGCTGGCATACAATGCAAAGAACTTGAAGCAATGGCAGAGCCAGAATGGTAGTTGATGTGAATTTGATTGCAGGATGAAACATGCTCAGGCCCTATCCAAACACATCAGAGAATGCACTGACCCCTCCATGTGCAAATCACAACTCAAGACCCACCATGTGATTTGAAATGCCTGTCTTTATTTACATTTTTTGTCTGATCTAGATTCCTGTTTTAACATGCTATTTTACTCTGTAGCAGTAAAGCGACTGAGTATTTATGAAAATCGCTCTATAAAGAAAATGTATTATTATTATTATTATTATAAACCACATCGTTAAGACTACATGAGGTGACACGTGGCAATTATTTGTCCATTCCTTGTGAAGTGGTGTGTGCAGGCCTGCAGGTGTTAAGCCTTGCACTCTGTTGGCTCTTGAATGCACCTCCATAAAACCAAATTAGCTCCAGCCAGACCAAACCCCCCGTTAGCTGATCTTATTTAAAGCACCTGTGTCATCATAGCTGCCTTTTTCTTTTTGCTTTGTCTCTGCCTGTCGGTTGCCACATGGGACCCTTATTGTGACTTTCAGGTAGTTGATTGTGTTGAATGTCTGTTTATGCTTTAAAGATGTTTTCTAATTACTGAATTGTACATTTTGCAGCAGTCTGCTGCCTCCCAGATTGGTGTCTGCCTGGCTGAAAGGGATTACAAGCTCCCCTGCCTGGAGAGGAGTTATGAACTCTCCTTTCGCCTACAGAGTACAGTTGAGTAAAGGTATGAGTAACTTAACTAACTTAAAGCAGCAAGTAGGGCATAACTACCTAAGCTAAATGTTATTGCAAATTGATCACTGTTTTTAAACTTGTCATTAATGTTATATTTCTGAATTGTAGGTTGTCGTTGCTCTTTTACCTTTAGTTTAGTTGTTTTTAGATTTTAATAATTTTAGTACATCGGTTTGTCCCCCAGGTGGCACTCTCCCTGTTTGGTTTGTCTTTTAGTTAACCAACAGGTTTATTGTTTTGATTCCAGTGTATTATTTTGCTCTCCAGTGGAGCCAGTAGGCAGCTTGTTGTTTAGGGTTAGGCACATTAGAGTGGTTCCCCTCAGACTGTAGTGATAACACCACGGTGACACAATTGATTATTGATTGCAGTGGACACGTTAAGTTGGTGCACCCCTGGACAACACCCTTAGTTAGACTGTCCCTCCACAGCTGGTCCCTGACCACCCCTTCTTTTTTTTTTCCTGGTGGGGGGTGCAAATCTATTGCAATCTGATTAAACATCTTTATTTCTAACCATCCTCTTTACAGGCACTTCCAGTCATAAATTATCCATCAATAAAGGGAGTTTTTATTTTGGAACCACGACTCTGTCTTGCGTCAGTTAGTTTACCTGCGTAGCCTTTGTATAACTGGGGTGTTAGTTGACAAGAAATAAAACATTTCCTTGTGCGGAATTCCCCAGCTGGCGTTGTTGGTTACTTAGATTCTGGTGGTGATTCTTTCCCTAGCACCACCCGTCTTGCCGCATTCTTTGGTAATGAAGCCATTCTGGAAAGCACCTGTAGAATGGTAAATGTTTGGTACACGTGAGATCAGACAGACGGAAGTAACAATTCCATTAAGCTGCAGCCAGAAGGAACGTAAGCAGCGGGCTGTAGTTGAGTAAACCAGGGAGCTCTGGGTCGAACAAGCCGGGAACACTGGACACTAAGGCTGTGCTCACATTACCGGAGTGAGAACTCAACATTAATAGCTGAATATGAATTGTCAGAATGTTTAAAGTGACTGATTGGTTGTCCATCTGTTGGTGCTGTGATGGAACTGTCCTGTCCCTGACGAAGAATAGAATACATGAATCCAGAAATACCCTGTAAACCCAGAAATACCATGTAAACCCAGAAATATCATGTAAACCCAGAAATATCATGTAAACCCAGAAATATCATGTAAACCCAGAGGTCTATTGCTCAAAGCGAACTGACAGCTGACTCTTAGATTAGAAAGATGTATAAGACCACGGCTGAAATTAAAAGCACAGAAATGACAACTTGCGGATCCAATATTACAACTTTGATAAGAATACAAACCTTTCTAACATTATGATTGCATAATGGTGCAGTGTGTAAAATGTAATGTCTGTCTAGTGGTCATGATACAGATTGCAAACTCGATAACTTCTCAGCCCGTCCCTCCCTGTCCAAGAATCTACCTTAGCTTTTTTAAAGTGTGATACTGGAGTCGTGTTCATTAGATAAATATAGAAACTGTGCAATGTAAAAAGCTTACATTTAAGATAACAAACATTAATTGTTCCATATTGTGGTAGCTTAGGTTTTTGCACCAGGGCCAGAAAGAGGGCACATAAATCACTCTGAGGGCCACGGGAAACAGCAAATCCGGGGGTCTCTGTAGAGCCCACAACCGCACTGAACCTTTACAAACTGACCCACAACAATACAAGGAGCAACACTGTGGTTGGTGGAGGCCTGCCAGTGAGAGGAGAGGTCCTGCATGGGGAGCTCTGTCGGTTATAGGTTACTCACTCACTCACACCATATGGCAGCAAAATATGGAGGCCTCCAAGGAAGTGGAAAGCTTTCTCTGGAGATACAAATGGCTTTTTCTATACTTATGTTAAAGAAGTTATTATATAATTATATATACTTTATTTTCAACTAAAATGAAAGTTATGAATATTATATTCAACTTGGAGATTCACCTGGATTTTACAGAACACTACTTTAAAGATAACTGCATTACATTATGGTATAAACAGCAGTGGAACTTAAACTTCTTTCACTTTCCTAAGCTCTTTGTAGTAAGGAACACGAAACCACTTTACTTAGAGCTGTTAAGGAGGTCATTCATTTCTTCTGTGACAAAATGTGACTAGCTAAAAGATGCTCCAAAGGAAAACATTTAAAATCAGGACAAAAAAAATCAACTGAGTTTCCTTATTTGGAAACTATGGTAATCTGATTTTCCACCCAGATGGAGACAGCTCCTTGTAGAATATTTAAGTTTACACAAACCTGTATACCTACAAAAAACTCATTCTGACAATTTCAGACATTCCCATTTTTTGAAAAAACAAACTTACTATAGCAACTTTTTCAATGAATCATTTATTACGAACAGTTACATTAATTTCATTCATAATACCCACATCTGGTTGAGATTACCCAGAAGACAGAACTCAGTTTCAGTTCTTGTTCCCTGAAACTGTACATATTTACACCGGAGAAACACATATGAACACAAATCAGCATTGTCATGCACATACAACTAGATGTCAGTGTTGACATTCATTCAGATACTCATCAATAAATGGATTGGTTACACAACAGACAAGTATCTTGTCATTGAGTGAAATGAAGAATCAACACATCTTGAATTTCAACCATGACTTGTCAGATATGTGCTATGCAACAAGTCCAATCAATCGATAATTAGTGGAATGACCTGAAAACCCCAGAGATACTGTAGGAAAAAAGTTGAAATTGTTACTGTACTGCTAACTATTAATTTAAATTATGTACTATTAGCTTCCTAATGTTTGGCAATGTTTTAACAAGCCTCAAACCAGCCTGGAACATGGATGTTTGCATTTTTAACTCCTTGGTCCCTTGGGAATACTTGGTTTTGAAAGGGTGATAGATGTCCTCTTTAATTCCTGACAGCGAGTGTTCTCAAGCACCTGCAACACACAAGCCGCAGACATCCTGTGTGAGAACTTCCTGATGCGTCGTCAGTTATCTCATAAGAAATCTGATCTCCCATCTCTGATCGTCTTGAAACTTGGATTGTATCCATTTATATTATAACTACTTTTTGTTTTTGGGACAATGACATGACTGGATAGCAAGATCAACTTGTTAAAAATACTGTCAAATTATATATGCTATTATCCTTCCAAGGTTCGAGCATTTGAATAAAACCCTGGAACAAGCTTTACCAACCCATAAGGTTCTGATGCATTGAACCCAATCTTTTCTGCTGGAGTAAATAGGAAGTTAGGCAACACAACAGAAGCACAATATAAACATAATAGAGTATGTACAGGATACAATTTTAAAGGCTACGGAGATACATTCACATTAATGTAAAATACCCCATTAAAAGATCAAAAGCAAATTCTTTTTTGACTTAATCTCACATGTACTGTCCTCCGGACCTTTTGCTAGAGAACAACATGACATTTAATAAAGAGTCTAACAATGACCCAAACCCAAGTTAATTTTAAATAAGCTAGTCGTTGGCATAATTACGCTCCATATGAAACAAGGATCTCGATATCAATAACTTTGACTTTAGATTTAGACTTGTCTGGGTTCATTTTAAAATCAAAATCTATAGACAAAATTGGGTTTAATCTCACAACAAAAATCTACACAAAATAATCTTCTCTAACATCTTAAACATGCACACACTTCAAGATTAAAATAAACTGGGCATCACACACGACAGGATTTCCAATAAAATTCTCAAGTGCAATAGAGTATAGACTTGACAGCTTCATGATATGTCTGGAGAAACAGCTGTGTAACCTAAACAAAACACCGCCATACTTATTGGAATACTTTGCAAAGAGAGAACAAGAAATCAGAAGAACTGAGTGTGGGCAAGGCATGGTGGGGAGGACATGGTCTACATGGGCCGTCCTACATCTGTCAAATTGGCATAATATCCAATGTTAGCCTTAAAGACAAACATTTTCCCCTCATGACAATCAAACAAACATAAAAGAACCTCCTGCAAATGTCTCGGTACCAGATATCACTGCAAATATTAGGAGGTCTGTAGGAGTCCATACCTCAGAGCCGGTTGTAGATTGATGTAGATCTAAATTAATACAGATCCCAATCAGCAAAAAAAACTGAATAGGTTAGAAATTAATAGAAAGAGAGAGATACAGACAAGTTTTTCATTTATGATTCTAGAGGTAGACCGATTAATCAGAACCAGCAGGAGGACTTTTTAACAAACAGCCCAAGGGGGGTTGACGACCGAAGCCTCCACCCATCACCTTCACAATTTGACTACCAAACACTTTCTTTGCAGTTTGTTTGATCAGTTCCAAATTTAATTATTAAGTTTCTTCAGTTTGAAATTCAGGGATCCAGTATTATTTTTTTGTTGACTATTTACTTGACATAGATTTTTTCAGTTCAACAGCTATTCAGTTTCCACTTAAGTCAAAGATTGTGCATCCCTGACAGTGTTAACTTTTATCGGCTGATTTATCAGCTTTTGACATTTCAAGCTGCAAACTATTATTATATTGGTCCCGTGATGATTCTGATCTAATTTATTTTCAAAGAATTTCAGCACAGCGTAGCTGACATAAATGCGGGCTAATCAAAATTACAATATAAGATTGGATATAGGATTGGGAACAAGCTGTTGGAGCAGAAAAAAACAATCTGAAGAAGGACTACAGCTTTCAGTTTTTCTTCATGGAGTTGAGGAGACGCAGGATATGCAGGAATAGGTTGACGACGTCCAAGTACAGATTGATGGAGGCCAGGATGTGTTCCTCAGGGGAGAGCTGCTTCATCAGCAGGTGAGTGTCGTAGATGATGAAACCGCAGAAGACAAGAGCCCCAGCTCCAGCCATGACCAGCTCTGTGCTGTCACTGTTGAAGAAGAACTGCAGAGAGAACAGGATCAGCATGAAGTGTTCACAAAGATAAAGGCTTTCCTCTAAAACCTCATGTGACTTGAGTATTGAATGGAGGAAACAGAGTAGATGGAGCCTTTTTGAATCAGAATATTAGGATTTACTTTCCCCAAAGAGTTTGGTGACAAGAGGAATACTGGCTATTTGAAGTCAATCACCTGTAAAGTTGGAATGCAGGCTTCTCAAATGATTTTGTCTCATTCTGATCATGTTTTTTTCTCCTTTTACTTTTCTCAGATGAAAGAGACACATTAATGGTAGACATTTCCACTTACCCTCATGAAGCCGGCAATGATGAGGATCCAGAGGCAAGCAAAGAGTCTGAAAGCACAAAACATGTTAGAAATGTACAGTAAGTTTGATCAAGGAGGAATAACACCTGGGACCACTGTTCAGAAAATAGGCAGACACAATCTGGGGCCTCAATTGCCCATTGACGATGTACCGAAGTTGACATATTGACGTTGTACTGCATGTATGTGCTGTACAATGAGATGGATACTGTACTGTGTTATGTGATAAGGTAGATTATTATTATAATTGATACTCCGTTAGATCCAGAAGTTTAAGAAGTCGTAGAAAACATTACTTGAATCCATCATCTACTACTGTATCTAGTAGTCTGTCAGGGATGATGTTCCTTTAGATGGATATACAGTGCATCTGGAAAGTATTCACAGCACTTCAGCATTATACCAAAATGGATTAAATTATTTTTTTCCTCAAAAGTCTACATACAATACACCATAATGACAGAGTGAAAAAAGTTTGTTTGAAATTTATTAAAAATAAAGAACGAAAATATTACATGTACATAAGTATTCACAGCCTTTGCTCAATACTTTGTTGAAGCACCTTTGCACCAATTACAGTTTCAAGTCTTTTTGAGTATGATGCTACAAGTTTGGCAAACATTTTTGGGCAATTTCCCCCATTCTTCTTTGCAGGATCTCTCAAGCTCCATCTGGTTGGATGGGGAGCGTCGCTGCACAGCCATTTTCAGATCTCTCCAGAGATGCTCAATCGGGTTCAAGTCTGGGCTTTGGCTGGGCCACTCAAGGACATTCACAGAGTTGTCCCGTAGCCACGCCTTTGTTTTCTTGGCTGTGTGCTTAGGGTCGTTCATCCTGTTGGAAGATGAACTTTCGCCCCTGTCGAAGGTCCAGAGCGCTCTGGAGCAGGTTTTCATCAAGGGGTTCTCTGTACATTGCTACATTCATCTTTCCCTCGATCCTGAATAGTCTCCCAGTTCCTGCCGCCGAAAAACATCCCCACAGCATGATGCTGCCACCACCATGCTGCACTGTAGGGATGGTAATGGCCAGGTGATGAGCGGTGCCTGGTCTCCTCCAGAGATTCAGGCCAAAATAGTATATTTGTTTCATCAGACCATAGAATTTTGTTTCTAATGGTTTTAGAGTCCAGGGGCCTTTTGGAAAACTCCAGGTGAGCTGTCATGTTCCTTTTACTGAAGAGCGGCTTCCGTCTTGCTACTCTACAATACAGGCGTGATTGGTGGAGTGCTGCAGAGATGGTTGTCCTTCTGGAAGGTTCTCCTCTGAGAAACGCTGGAGTTCTGTCAGAGTGACCATCGGGTTCCTGGTCACCTCCCCGACTCAGGCCCTTCTCCCCCGATCGCTCACTTTTGCCAGTCCTGGTGGTCCCAAACTTCTTCCATTTATGGATGATGGAGGCCACTGTGCTCATTGGGACCTTCAATGTTGCAGAAATGTTTCTGTACCCTTACCCAGATCCGTGCCTCGATACAATCCTGTCTCGGAGGTCTACTGACAATTCCTTGGACTTCATAGCTTGATTTGTTCTGACATTCACCGTCAACTGTGGGACCTTATATAGAAAGGTGTACGCCTTTCCAAATCATGTCCAATCAACGGAATTTATCACAGGTGGGCTCCAATCAAGTTGTAGAAACATCTCAAGGATGATCAGTGGAAACAGGATGCCCCTGAGCTCCATTTTGAGTGTCATGGCAAAGGCTGTGAATACTTATGCAAATGTTTTTTTTCGTTCTTTATTTTTAATAAATTTGCAAAAATTTCAAGCAAACTTTTTTCGCTTTGTCATTATGGGGGATTGTGTGTAGAATTTTGAGAAAAAATAGGAATAATGCTGTAACATAACAATGTGGAAAAAGTGAAGCGCTTTGAATACTTTCCAGATGCACTGTAGTTCAAAGTTGACACGTAAGACAGAAAATATCTGTTTCACCTTGCAGTGCATTTTACAGCTAACGGTAGCTTGTTACTTTATATGCTTGTACACGTATGTCTGTTTATATACAGTGCTCTTTCTAAGATAACATTCTTAGTTTCAGGTGATTATACACAAATTAAAGCATGATTTAATGGCATACACAGTATGAATACTGAGTGTCATTATATCTCTGACAAGTTGGAGATACTATGGATATTATGGCCTCTGCCTCCGCCACAGATCCTTGGTGTTAACGCAGTCACTCAAAAACTATTTCATGGATTATTTTCAGTAAAAAAGTTTTTAAGAAGAACCACACAATTTGTGGACTCAGTACCTCAATTGATACTAATAAACTACAGTTGTAACTTTTACTTTAAGCTAATACACTGGTTTACTGCATACTGCCAAAATTGGTGTGAGAATAATTTTGCTTGCTTCCCTGTCTATTATTGAAGTGTGTTATGAGCTGATCAAAGTCTGAGAGACCTAGACAGCCTTTATTAAAACGATCGAGTGCAAATCTCTTTCACATTTGAATTACTTATGTGCAAAGATCAACCTAGATAAAGCAGGAAGGCCCCCTTAAACAGAGGAATTTTATTTCATTTAACAGTATTATTAAGTAACCTATTTAAAACGGTTAATGGCAACATGGCAATGGAAAAAGGGATTTATTGTACTAAATTATACAGGAAAATTACAACTCAGATGGTATAAGGATGAAAATTAAAATAAATCTAAATATCATCACCTGAAGCCAATTTTACTATGCAAAAAATCAAACACACTTTTGTCTTATCTTACTAGGAAAATAAATAGATATACGCCACTACGAAATAACCCTCAGATGTTTCTGCCATAACCGTGGTTGTCTGCATTACCACTGACCCCACAGGAAAATGCAGCAACCAATAATACAAACTGTTTGTGAATAAAGACCTAATGGAACTATGTCATTATCTCCTGCTTTTCCCACCCCATCTGTATTCCCTTCAGTCACTCCACTCAGGAGAAATTATCCAAAACCCCCCACTAGTTTTTCTTTTTAAAAAAAGATCACCACTTATGACTCCAGCGCTGCCTGTCTGGTGTAATTTGTTTGCTTTTTCTCCTCCAACAAAGTCAGGCGACACGTTTATTTACATCCGCCGAAGTCAGACTTGGAAACTAACCAAGAACACTTTTGTCAACATTGTTGTTCACATCCGAGTCAGCAGCGTTGACTTTTTGCTTCTCTAAAACTCATTTAGCTGTTTGCAATGTCCAGTCTGTCCTACAAACAGATACCTTCTTGTTTCCACTTCAATTTTACATTGTGGGTAGTTTAATTTTTAGTCTTTCTGTATGCCCTTACAATGACTGACGTTTTCAAACAGTAGTCATTTACATTAATAAGAGACGTTCCAATGGGGTTTTCTGTGCAACAGTGGACATTGCATGAGGCCCACAAACACTGCGCCACAAACTTCATGTGGGTTTGGATTTATAAAAGGAAATTGGTGAAGGACACACATGTTTTGTCTGTATACCATCCTCTGATGCAAATCATATGCACAATTTTATAAATGAGGCCCACGGTAACTTCTGCTGTAGAACAGGATAATAAAGACCCTGGAAACAACGGATGAGGAAAAGGGTTTTGATGGCAATATTGGTGATATTGGTCCGATTCACTCTCGCCTCATTTTTTTCTACAGAGGTTAATTTGAATTGCAGTCAACCCTACCCAAATAATCAACATTAAAATTAGTTTGTGTGGAATCTTTTTTGCGATTAGCCTTACAATGTATACATGTGTGGAGTCTTAGACACTGTAGAGTTTTACAGACAACTCTCTGTTAATATAACCGTGTGTCTGTCTTTGACATACTGTGGTTGTTGGGAAATCATTCCCTGTGCTGATGACTAAGGATATATAACCAGTTTTTGCCAGTTGACAGGCCCAAACCAGGTGCTAGGTTTGGTTACTTATACTATGTATTACGATGTAGTCAATGTCTGTTTTGATTACCTCTTATGTGTTATTTGGTTTCCCAAACCTCTTTATACAGACTAATCGGCCATAACATTTTAAACCACCTGGTTAATGTTGTGTAGGTCCCCCTCTGCTTGTGATACACCGACACCTTTCGATACAAGCCTTTTCAGCAATTTGTGCTACAGTAGCTCATCTCACTTCCCTAGAGGCATCAATGTGCATTTACAGCCATGACCCTATCGCCTTAAGTTATACTTTTTGGCAGCGTTTATAGGCTAGGCTAAAAAAATTCTTAGTTTATTTATATTGTCATTTGTATTTTTTAATATATAATATTTAAATGTATATAATATTAACAGAATAACAGGTTTTTCAGCTAAAATCGTGTTTCCTCAAATATTCTTTGCTTTGTCTCTGCTATACACAGAAGATTACATATTGTGTAATGTTAAACCACAAGTCCTTTCACACTCACCCTGCTCCAAGTTTGCTAAAGTCTCGCTTGGACTGGAAGGTGTATGCAGTCAGTCCAGCAAACACGGCACAGGTCAAGAACAAGGCTTGCAATACAGTCGAGTATTCATAGAAGGTCACTGAGGAGAGAGAAAGTCAGGACAATAAGCCAACAGACTTAAATAATAGCAACACACAAACTCCTTCAGTACATACTTACCAGCGGTTGCCACAGAGACAGCTTCCAGCAGAGTCTGAAATCAAATATTGATTGTAATGAAATACTAGATGTTGAGCTATTATTAAATAATAACCAGCTACAGGTAAAGTTTACAGTTAATGAGAAGCTTTCGAGAGTCACAAAATCAAAATTGTAAATTTGGAGAAAGTTGCAGTCAAGCTTAACCATATACAATTATCAGCCATAACAATAAAGCCATCTGCCTAATATTGTATTGGTCCTTTTTGCTGCCAAACCCGCCCTGTAATATAACTGTGTTCTGACACTAACACTCTCTAACACTGACTTTGCATGTTCAAAATATTCACTTTCTGCCTATTAAATCCCAAGTGGCATTGTAATGAAATAATGAATGATATTCTGACTTAATCTGTCAGCAGTTTTAATGTTATGTCTAATCAGTGTGTGTATATATATATGCATATATATATGTGTGTGTGACTTTGTCAACTTCGCTTTGGTGAAATAAAATAATTAAGTGGATGAGTGAAAACAAAAGTAGGGGTGTCATTTAATCAGGGTTGCTTTAGCTTTCTACTATTATATTTCATCTATTTTTCAGAATATTATTTACAATCAAATAATGAGCCAGTGTGTTGGATCCGTAACAATAACTGAACACACAAGGATACAAAACAAATAAATCCAGGGGAGAGTAGAAATTAATAAGTGAATAGACAACCCTAGAAACCAATAAAGAATTATGAAGGGCCATGGTCTGTGTGGGACTATTTTAATGGCAACGATCATATGTGCATATCTATAGATAAATAAATATGATCAATATGGGTGGAAAAACTCACAAATGCAAAGAGCAGGTAGAGGTTGACTGGATGCTGGTGCCTGTACACAGCCAGGCTCAGCAGAAGTATAAGAGAACCCAGAGCCGAAACCAAAACAACAGCAGGACTAAGGAAGAAGTCAGACAGTCAAAATTTGACCATTCAAAAAAGCACAAACACAATAACAATGTACATAAAGAATGTTAAGGAAGCTATACTACTAAATTGTTTTTATGGACTTTGGGTGAAAATACTTTATTAAGTGTAGGTTTGTGTTTAGATATTGTCTATTAGATCCAAAGATAATGTTAAATTATTCAGACAAATTCCCATGGCTTACTTGAATAAAAAACACTAACAAATAACACCACACACTTTTATTAATACAAAAGGATTTGAGCTGGGGGTCACTGCTCTTCTTCAAATCTTGACAAACACTTCCTTGTCAGCTAATAACAGACCAGCCTCACCTGGTGTGGACAAACTCTTTGATGGTATCGGAGAATATGAAGATGGCAGATGTGGTTGTTGTCAGAATTATCTGTAAGCTCAGGAGGGTGTACACCTTCCTGAGGAAGTCTGATGAACGGAGAGCGGAGAAAAAACATTAGAGGAGCTAAACACATGAGTGGATGTTGTGAGGACATTTGAACTCCACTTCCAAGGGGATTTTGGGATTGTGCCATTTTTTTTGTTTATCTGCATGATTGTAAGCATGATGTTACCAAACGATTTGAAAAGCTTTCAAAGGGATTATGCAGGCATTGGCTCTGGAAAGGAGAAGAAGTGACATCAGCCCTTAGCTTTGGGCAGATGTTATATTTTAATAAGAAATTAAAATCATTGATGGCGAAACACAATGCTGGTTTGATAGCAACGTCTACGAGTTGTTGAACTTTGGTTGAACCTCATGATCTGATATAAGTTGGTCCTTTATTTGTCCCAGAGCTGGGAACAGTGTTATAGATATTAAGAGTAAACTAAAAAATATAGAGAGAGCAGCGCAAACAGTGCAGTATTGCACACTAATTACAGTTATTGAAAATGTATATTGTACAGATGAATTTAAATATTGTAGCTATTACAAGTACTGTGTCCAGTAAGGATATATTAATAAATATGCATTGTTTTGTACATTTCAGTTTGATGGGGATACTCCAATGAGGGCAGTTGTCGTTGAGAACATGGCAGGAACATCCGTGATAATGTTCCTTACACATCACAGGTACAGCAGCCTGTCACTGAACCAGCTGATCAGTGGTGTTGGTTAATTCCTGCATGGGGTACGACGTGATGTCACAGAGAGATGACAGCTTAGCTGTCTTTCTCCCATCACACACCACCTCCAAAGGTTCTGGCGGGGGGCCCCAAGATGGAGCTGGCCTTCCTGGCCAGTTGGATTAGTCTTTTCAGTTATGTAAAAAACCAACATCCATCCAATTTTACAGTTGTGGAGAGTTGCCCAATGCCCCAGATGACATTGTTTAAGAGTTGGGACACACCCATTAGCTCAAGTTGGGTTTTAACATCAACCTCATTTTCCTTTCTGATTAAAATTTAATGCCAATTATCACTGGAAGGTAATATCAAGCCAATGTGGGTTTTTTTTTTAGGTAAAAAGATTCTAACTCTCAAATTAAAACTTCAGAATTCCTTTTCCATCTGGACTGCCACTGCTTAGTTATAAAAACCTAGATCTATCTAAAAAACAGATGACTTATACTTATTAGTGTCTATTATCAAACTATTATTAACTGCTCAAGTCATGGCAATGCTAATATCGGACTAGTGAAAGACATAATTATTGGTAAATAGCTTTAGGCTGCTTTCATATATACCTTATTTAATAGAACCCGTAGGACCGAAAAAAAGACCTGTGTTTGACACCACTTAGACAATGTCAGGATGTAGGTATGGCATCATTTAGAAGAAGAAAAAGGTCAATGTGAAACCAAAAACCTAAACCTTGATCCAGAATTTCAGGGGTAACCCCCCTTAGTTACATTTAATCCATATATAAACATGAATGACACTGACGGGTCTAACTAACTAGACCCTTTTCACATCAGTCATTTTAAAACAACCTAGGAGGAAAACACAACTTGCAAATTAAATTAATTAAGGCACTGTACATGATTCAACAAACCCCAATTACTAATGATAACATATGTGTGTTTACCTATAGTTTCAGGACAAAATGGCTGCAGTTGTAAACAACTATTAGCTAATGTTGTATTTCAACTACAGCCATTTAGCCAACACGGTATGAACTATAAGAAACTTAACCTATAACGCTTAAAATTCAATAATACAGCCTAACTGAAACTGTTAGCTTCCTATGCTAGTTAACGTTAAATGACGCTATCAGCTAACAGCACGTAACGTATGACAAGTGACTTTCCAGATCATGACACGAAGATAAACGTTACTTACCCATACGTATCTGGACACTGGCAGAAGCAACATTTGTGCCGTAGTTAAAGTCATCTTCAACGGAAGAGCGGGGGTATTTTTCAGTACTCATCGTGCTATAGACGCGTTTAACGCAGGTAAAATACTGATACTGAATACGGATGAAAATGCAATCAGTCAGACGTCACCAGTATTCTTCTTCTTCTACTCTCTAATCAAAGTCGGACGGCCAACCGCTCAAGAAGCACACCGCCGTCTACTGTCCAAGGAAGTGCAACGCAATCTTACTTTGTTAATGCGCTTCCGTAATTATTAACCGTCGATTTTTCTGTTGTATGTTTTTCCTGAATTCTGGATTTACATTTATTGGTGTGATTTTTGTCTATTTTGTTGCTGTCTTACGTACTGTACATATTGGCACTTGGGGATTAATAAAGTTGTCTTCTTTGTCACACAAATCAGGTATCTTAAGGAAGTAAAAAGCATCTTCCAAGTATTTCTTACCTCATATTGTTTGTTCAGATCAGATAAAGACATATGAACGTGGTCTAAGTATGATTTGAAAAATGTAATTCCATGTGGTTTGTGCTTTAAACCCTGTCAAGATAAAAAACTTAATGCATATGAACTACATTTTAGCCTCCTGTGACCCGAGAATTTGTTTGTTTGGTATGCATTCTTAATTTCTCCTAGCTATCAGGGATTAGTAGGACCTGACACGTATACAGACAAGGCAATGTCTTCTAACAGGAAGTAGTTTTTAAAAAAATGATGTCCACATAGGTGGAAATTGGGTTTATTTTACTGTATAACACAATAAATTTACCATTGTGTAACAACGTATAAAACTGTTTATTTCAATGCCTGTGCAAAAACAAAATTTCAAACAATGCAACATATCTAAAAACCTTGTGATTTGTTCATTTTGTAACAGTGTATGAATTTTCCTTGCTCCATACTCTAAACTAGGACGGTCCTTTTTGTCTGTAGACTGCATAACAGTTGCGTTCAGTTTGCAAGCATAAGAACACATTGATATCACACACCACACATAACATTTCCCAGAGCAGCCTTTTAACGTGCAGCGCATTGGGTTTTTCTGGCTGACCATCTCTGGAAGATGCGCAGCAGAATTCCACTTCACAACACATGCCTTCCCATCTCCTCTGATAACTGGTGCACAGACACCTCTTCCTTGCTGTTTCATTGTTTGGTCACTGGCAGCTTCTGCAGCGCTTTGGTGACCTGGTACACCTGCTTCTCCAGCATTTGATGCACAGCTTTCATGGTTGTGAAGAACGGATCACAGTATTCTTTTGTACCAGGATACAGAGTTGTAGCCAGACGTTCGATGACCAAGGTTCCCGAACCCAGTCCCTCCGCTTCCTGAACCTTTGAACTCATTGCGTTTTCACCCTGATACACTTCGGAGTCTAGGACAATGCCATCTGCTGAAGCCAGCACAAAGTTCTTCATGCCAACAGGATTGGCCTTTAGTGGCAGATACTGTCGAAATGGACAGGCTCCTGTAAACGGGATCATCTGCTCATCAATTGACAAACATTCTGGTCGAGCCTGACGCAAGCAGCCTTTTAGAATGTGATCCATAAAAGGCCTTTTCTTCCAGAAGCTATCAGTTTTCTTCATGCCTTCTGAAATGTCATTATAAATGACTTCTAGATGTTTCCTCAGTTTGAAAAATCTGTCACGTTATATTTTGTCGCTAATGGCAGGGATTCGTAAGGCATTGGACCAGAATGTCCTCATTTGTGGGTAAGGCACACAAGACATCAAAATTGATGATCCAAAAAATTACCAATCTCATCAACTGAAGTGATGAGAGAGCTACCACCGTTAACTAGAGACATAGCATTTGTGCAGCCAACAATGAGTTTCATCAACTCTGTGTCGATATACTGCTCCAAATAGTCCAATGGCTGCCGATCTTCTCACTCATGCAGCCTTTTATATTCAGCATCCAACTGAACTAAGTCTAGAGTAAATGCACCAGACTTCCAGCGCTCTCCACGTCCATCTTTGCTAGGTCCTGGCTCACCATCATTGTCAAACTTTCACCACACTGACGTTTAAGCACAAGTCCTCTTGATCTCTGCACATGTTTAGATGCATGTGGTTGGAGTTGTAGCTCATTGTCACCATCATCACTGCTTTGCTGATCCGATTCTGGTGAATAGGTGAAATATAATCTTCATCACTTAGTTGTTCCACACCAGGATCATCAACATCACCATCAGACAAATCCTCCACCTCAGACTCCTCCTACTATTGCATTCAGCATTTTTTCTGCTCTGGACAGAGAAATATGCCCTGGAAATGTATCACATAAGCGTAAAAAGTAAAAAAAACAATCCTCCCAAGCCATGTTACTATTGCTAAAATTTGTCAATTTGTATGCCATATATAACTACATCAAGGAGGTTATTATGCATAAATAAACAAGTTTCAACCATAAAATTTGATGATGTTTTGCACCTTGTCCACTTTTGTGTCGCGAGCTGCTGTAGAATGTCTTCGCTGAGATGGCCGCAATATGGTCTTTTAACTGATTAGTGTATTGTGCTTTTGCTAACACTAGATGGCCCAACAAGTGACTTTGAATGAGCACAACAGGTCTAAATTTAGCAGAATGAAGTATTATGGTGTGGCATAACAAAATGTAATGTCTGCATATGAGGATGCAGCTCCCCGGCAGGAAGTTAATTTAGGAGGTTAAATATTCTATTCTTCTAACCTTATTCTTCTAAAGTTAATTCTATGAATATTTGGTACCCTCATAATTTGCTGAACTGTCATGATATATGTTTTCTATTTGTGAAATAAAAATAAATCACTTTGTTTCTCACTTGATCTGAGAGACTGGTTGAACAGGTTCCATAAAGAAACTAAGAAAATTTCAGGTTCCCAGAAGTTGATGTGATGTGTATAAATACATCATGAAGAAGACGGACAACTTTGTCTTGACACAAACAATCAGCTACACTGTTTGAAGACGGAAACAGGGTTCTTCTACTAAAATGTTGTACCATGACTTAGATAATAGGCAGAAAGCAGCAACTGACGTATCACCATTGCGTGCTCAGGTCGGAAGGGAGGGCAGCACTTGTAGGAGGGTATCTGCGCTCACCACTGGCTATAGTACCCTTAACCGCCACTGGTGTCAAGATCACCATAATAACATTCTTCAACATATTTGTTTTTCAACTACAGCCATTTTGCCAACACGGTAGTAACCATAATGAAACATTATCTACTGTATCACGCCTTTAAAATCAACAATACAGTCTCACTGAACCTGTTAGCTTTCTATTCTAGTTAACGTTACATGACGTTATCAGCCATCAGCACGTAACGTAAGACCAGTGTCTGTCCAGATTATGACCCAAGGATAAACTTTACTTACCCCAATGGGGCAAATAAGTTTTGTTTCTGTGATATAAAAACAAATCAATTAGTTTCTTTATGGAACCTGTTCAACCAGACTCTCAGATCACGAGTGAAACAAAGAAAATTTTAGGTTATGCAATGCAGAAGGTTCACCTACATTATATTGTCTTTCCCCAAAATTTGATGTGATGTGTATAAATAAATCATGAAGAAGACGTACAACATTTTTTTGACACAAACAATCAGCTACACTGTGCTCACCACTCCCAATAGTACCCTAAACCACCACTGGTGTCAAGATCACCATAACTACATTCTTCAACATATTTAAACACCAATGGCAACCCTCAGACAAAGAAGCTGTCACCCCTTAAGTAAATGCATTTTGCACAAAAGTGCATTCTTTCAATTAATTTGATTTAAGTTTAGTTTTTATTTATCCCAAAAAAATAACACCATATACATTTGAATATATATTTATAATCCATCACAAAAAATCAGCGCCTAATTTTGGGCAAGTCCCCCCTTTCACTTTCAAAACACCTTTGCAATGTAGTTTGTGGTCTGCCACTTTTCCATCATTACCAACATTTACTTTATTGGCAATTTATGCAACACCTCACTTCAAGCACTTAAGCACCAATTACTTTATCAATGGCCGAACATTTGTTCTTCCTCAGACCCCTTTGGCAGGTACTACCCACAGTGGACCAGGAACAACCAACAAGACGTTGTTAAACTGCTCCTAACCAGTCATTTATCACAGTTCACAGTTTGGCCCTTGGACAAAAATCCCAGAGA